>CM055270.1:29054993-29239993 GCA_029237695.1 Conchocele bisecta | reverse complement strand
TGGTTATTTTACCGTGTTAATGTGTTTATATGGGCCCGGTTGTTCAAAACATCAGTTAGCTTAACGGACTGTTAAATCCCTTAACGGACTGTTAAATCCTTAACTGAATGGTTAAAATCTCTGTTAAAACAGAGATTTTAACCATTCAGTTAAGGATTTAACAGTCCGTTAAGCTAACTGATGTTTTGAGCAACCGGGCCCTGACATTTACATGTATATTTTCTAAAAAGCTTCATTTTGTTATGTTGAATGTTGAACAACAACAAGAGAAAATACGTCTTCCATGAGAAAATGATTTCCCTGTTCTATTATTTTTGGCAATTTACTAGTTCTACATCAAAGATTATCTGTTTAAAATATACTGTTTAATAAATTTTGACCTACATGTAATAGGTTTGGGCATGCACTTCGGTTGCTCACATGTTTTGAATGGGTCAAATTGTAGCCGTAGAGGCGAATTATTGTAGCTAAATTTGGTCCCATGGCGTAATCGCTAACGAAAATCCGCGCAGTCTGATCTGGTTCTACACCGCTGTCAGGTGACAGTGTTCACATTCTTACCTAGTGATCCATATAAACTGTGAACAAATTAACAAATGTAGATATCCATCACTTTGTGCAATCGATCATGAAAAGCAATCACGAATGTAGGTAATTCGGACACGGCATAATTCCGTGTGTGTGGTTTCTGACATGACGACAGTTTGATAGATTTACTGTGAATTTTACGATTTAGGCCGCGATATGTAGAGCTGAGTTACTTAAACAGTAAGCAGTTTGAACCGTGTCCACGAGTTTCATGAAAAACCAACGACTGGAGACGATTAATATTATATGACAAAGTAGCATTTGTTTTGCTCGCGCCAACGGCGCCATATTGGTACAGCATATAACTGAACATAATACAGTGCAACCTCTCTAAACCGGACAACAAGAAACATATGTGATCATAAGTTTTATGGGTTTCTTTGTCCATAAAACTTATGATCACATATGTATCTCGGGTGATAATGACTGTTCATGATCGCATAGTACACATGGCTCGCAATAATCAAATGCCTGATTTACAGTGAAACCTCTCTGAACCGGACACCCTGGGGACCTCCCAGGGTTTCCGGTTTAGCGAGGTTTCACTGTATATCTTTATTCGTCAATGTCCAGACCGCAACATGCAGTATTTGAATACATGTTGATATGCATGAACCGAACATGGCAAAACACAAACATGGCGACAGTGAGACGACTACAACTGGATTGTGGCAAATATTAAATTGTCTATCGCCAAGAAACGTCATATTGGTACAGAATATAACTGAACGTAATCTATCTTTATTTGCCAGTCACAGACCGCGACCTACATGTACATATTGTTATGCATGTTACATACATGGCAATAAACAAACGTGGCGGCAGTGCGTCTACTACAAATGAATTGTGGCAAATATTAAACTGTGGAAATCCACATGCTCTTATCTTTAATACTCTCATGGAAAAGGAGAAATTAAGTTCTGAAAATTTAGAGAATATATATATAACGTGAAAGGAAAACTAACTATTAAGGAATAATTCCAGCACAAACATATTTACACAATTCCCTAACATTTGATTGGCTCGTAGCAAGTCTCTATCCAAAATTTCACATTTTCTTGATGAATTTGTTTCAAATGCTGGAATTATAAGGAATGAATGGCATTTTTTGTTGAATTTATCGGGGATATAAACTTGTAAAAGTCGCGGGAATACTGGACGGGGCCTTAACAAATTACAATTTTCGAAAGAAAATCAAAGGAAGGCCTCGTCCAGTATTCCCGCGACTTTTCCAAGTTTATATCCCCGATAAATTCCACAACAAGGCCATTCATTCCTTATAATTCCAGCATTTGAAATAAATTCATCAAGAAAATGTGTTTATTTTCCGTTTTCTTAAGAATTATTTTAACTGCGCCTGACGATTACGGAAAGTAGTTCGGCATGGGAGTTTACTGGGATATAAATTTTGGACAGAGACTTGCTACGGACCAATTAAATGTTAGGGAACTGTGTAAATATTTTTTGTGCTGGAATTATTAACAGTCCTTGGCTCAGCCGTAGACATGTGTAAGATGGTGGTGTGCACTCACATATTCAAGAGTGAGCAGAGGCAAATAGCATGCTGTTTGAACACATATCTTACACTATTGCATATGAACATAATAAAGCAAACATATCATCGAAACACAGTGGAACCTCTATAAACCAGACACTAAGAAAACACCCGTGATCTTATTTTCATGAGTTTCTCAGTCATCAGGTGATAATGCATGTTCATGATCGCAGTACACACACCTATGGTTCAGAATGATCTAATGCCTAATTTACAGCGAAACCTCTCTAAGTCGGATACCCTGGGGGAACTCCCAGGGTGTCCGGTTTAGAGAGGTTTCGCTGTATACACTGGTCAACACGTGATTTAACAGGACACTGGACACATTCATTGTTTGTTGTGCACAAAGCTAACATCAATTTAGTACAAGCACTGCACTCATTGCATGTGCATATACACGTACCGTGTTCAGCTGTTACATGTGTAGTACATGCGTTATACAGTGGGGTCAGCGTGCAAGTGCACACACGAACGAACACGACAGGTTGGTTCCAACCTGTCGTGTTCGTTCGTGTGTGCACTTACACGCTGACCCCACTGTACATTTAAATGAATTCGAATGAATATGTTTGTTGACATAGCACACATACAGTTTCGTGTCACACTTTGATTGCAATGCGTCTGCGCTCTAATCTCACTATGCTATAATTAGTTTGGTTGCGAAGAGTAACTCTTGTAATCTACTACCGTGCTGTCGGCTCAGTATGGAAGTATATTACCAGAGTTACTGTTCGCAACTATAATGTATTGTACTATCTCTCCAGGACATTCATTTACTTATTACACATGTTATATGCATAAAATGTACTGTCTCTTTCAGCCAATGTTACAATGTGTAGTTCCGAATGCTTATTAAACTATTTGAGACAAGCCATGCCATTATGTCACTAATACGATGTGCGATATTCTCATGAAATATATTTAAACAAGTCACGATATTTCTCGTTGACGACGTTAAAAGTTGACGAAAAGTACAGAGCAAATGTGGAATAGGAAGTCGCTCTCGCTGCGAACATTTCGTCAAACGCTGTACGTCATTTGCAATAGCATATAATCTTAGTTACACAATCACACGACATGTCTTTTTGAGTTTTGATTCATGATTCTATACAATTCCCAACGCTCGTCCTTACTGATGTTACGCATAAAGCACTCGTCAGCGCATGTTCTTACATCTCGTAATTAGCGAGTTGTCAATTATTATGCCTCACGTCATAGTTCCTCCTGTGGCGAGCAATTGTTAGCACGTGCAATAAAATACAAAATTGCGTTTTCTGCCATTTGTTCTTACCTAATTTCATTACGGTGTCCGTCAATTACCGAAACACGCTTTTAATTCTCCTAAGTATCATTTCTACGTACTTTCCCACCTTCGGTTTTCCATTTCTATACCATTATGATGGTAACTCGTCTTCATTCCGCGAATATTATGCGCTCATTTCCGTAAAATGAGAAACCAATGCGTAAAATAGGGCTATGTGTAATTTTAACCAGAGTCGATTCAGAACTGATATCACACTGGAGATGTCAAATGTTTTCATCAGAACTGTTTCCATGGTTCACTGATTCACGTGCGAAAAGCGTCGATCATGATCAGATTGCGCAATCTGATCAGGTCCAACGCTGGTCGCGCTAGTAAACATGTGCATTTCGAACGTCAGCTAAAGTAGCACTATTTTGTCTGTATAATGTTTCAATTAGGATGTATTAATTGTCAAACGGGCGGTCGTCATACTAATATATTATTACGAATCATGGACGAACGTCAATTCTGTGCAGAGTTTATGGTATTGGTTATGAAATGTATACCTACGCGGATGTAGACATGTGTAAAGACTGGCGGTAATTTGGCTGCGCATACACTCGTGGTGTGCTCGATTGAACCAGTTTCAAGTCGGTACCTTTGTCGGACCGTTTATTTCCATCCTTTGTGAATGTATTCTGTTGCTCATCTGATGGAGCTGTCAGTTGGCGATGCGATGTATTGTGAACTAGACCATTGAATTTCAATAATTCAGTCCCCGCCCTAGTCATTACAACTACTTTCATAGTACAGTAGAACCCCTCTAAACAGGAAGAGTTTAATTTACATATGTGTCATTGTCATTTACCACCGATACCACTGCCTGTGTTTTGATCGCTAAGCAGCCAAGCGTGTCTTGAAGTAGTCATATGTCTGTTTTACAGTGGAACTTCTCTAAACCGGTCACCCTGAGAACCTCACAGGGTGTCCGGTTTAGAGACGTTACACTGTATGTCCATCCCAATGGTTTTTTAGATGAACGTAAACCCCGTCTATACATGACCTTAGCTGTTGTTAGGACGTCATTCACTTTCACGTTCTTATGTGACGTTCGCATTTTATGACGCAAGCAATGTATTCGTGAATATGAACTATGGATTAAGTGTGTGTTTATTTCTGGCTTATGGGGCGGTGGCAGGACCGTATGCCGTACATAGCTAGTCAATGACTGAGCACCACTCTGTATTGAATATAATACTGTTGTAAGATTGTCTGTTGTTTTCATCACGGTTCCAGTGTATATACATTATTTTTCCCGAGTCAGTATAAGCATACTACGGAGCCCCGCAGGGGACATGGAATTTTTTAATTAATAATTAATAATTCGTTCCCACGATATAACAATTCGTTCCCTCAATTTAACAATTTGTTACCTCGAATTAACAATTCGTTCCCACGATATAACAATTCGTTCCCACGATATAACAATTCGTTCCCTTGGGAACGAATTGTTATTTCGTGGGAACGAATTGTTAAATTGATGGAACGAATTGTTAATTCGAGGGAACGAATTCTTAAAAAAAAAGGTATACGTCCCCTGCTGGGCTCCGTACGTATGTCCCCAGGATGTCCGGCTTAGAGAGGTTTCACCGTAAATAAGAGCCACATGAACTAGTATTGTCTTTATCAGTTATGATAAGACAGGACAGCGTGTCTGGATTAGAGAGGTTCTAATGTATCATGATCCACGCCGTCTACGACTATGTTATATACTATTGTTACGAAATCACAAATGTTCTGAAATCTACGGAAACTTAAAGGTACATGCCCACTCAGTAGGTACAAAATGTTCTTTATATCAGAGACATTTTCTGGCAAAATATATATTCATTCAATTTTGCCCCACGTATTGATTGGCATTACTAGTATTATAATTTATAATCAGATGTCAATGTTCACACTGATATCAGGGGCGATAACCGTGTTGCCTGAAACTGTTAACGGACATTACTATTTATTCCATGTATATATATTTTTGATGTGCAATTATCATACTTTATAATCTGTCGAAATTATTATTTTTTCAGGTGACGCATTTAATTAGAAAAAATAGTTAAAAATTACCATGCCTCATTTGTATATGAAAATAGCCTGATACCACCGCGAGTCAATATCAGTAAAAATAATATTACTAAATGATTACTTATCCCGTCAACACAGTGTGTATGTGCCGTGAAACACGGTGCCGTGAAACATTTTTGATATCCAGTCAATATTATTTTTGCATTTTACAGCCATTTGTAGGTGTTGACGGGATAAATAGAATAATAGGTTAGTGCCGTGAATGGGAAAAAATATCTGGCGCGGCACGGAAACCCCTGAGCCTTGCCAGATATTTTTCCCATTCACGGCACTAACCTACTAGTCTCTATATCTGTATAGCGGGCAATCGTAATGTTTAGAACTGGTGGAATAGTGACACAATTATACAATTATTTAATTCCTATAAAGAACATTTTGTGCCGACTGAGTGGACATGTACCTTTAACATTGAGAACGGCAAGACAGATGCTTTGGGTTGACAGGATGAAACCGACGTGCAGATCCGGAAGTACAATCCGAGTTCACACACCAGGAGCGTGGGTTGGCGAGCCCTCTCACGCGGCAAAATGCTTTGATTACATTTTCCCTGGCGACACCAGGGTGCGCTGCGTCGAATTCCAAGAGAATTTGCCATCGAGATGGAGGGGCGTGCTTGATTTATGTCGATTTATCCGCCGAGAACTAAGAGCACGGCGAACGGGCTGTCAACTTCGCGGTGCTTTATGTTCGCGCCACCTGAAATTTCTGCGTGATTGAATTGATAGTTCGTGTTCTTGGAGCAGCTGATTATAGAACTTGTTCAACCCATTAGATTGTCTATTACCATTCTGCGCAGTTTTCGTATTATTTTTTTCATGAAACCGCGCGGATCGAAATCGCAAATGTGTCCGTTTCAATGTGTTGGCACACTTTCTTGCATACGTAGAACATAATTTTTTCATTCATTACATAAAATTGGTTTTCAATGCGTATTAAAACCTTAAAATCCACGATGCCTCAGTGCAATACATAGGTATATTAAATCTCTCTATATATTTACAAGCTCACATTTTCAAATCAATGCTCAGCTATTAATAATTTTATAAGTATATACATTAAATCTCCATAGACAACTATACCGTATACGTTATAAATGTTGACACTCGTGCTTTCGAATGTATCCATCTGAATGTCTGAAAGCACACATAGAATGAAACAAATTAGGGAAATTAAAATACATGTGATTAGCAGCTCCTATTTCTGGTCTGTTTGAACATAATGCAGATATACGCATCTTGGTCTATGGACATATGAATTGCTAAAAATGGGCAAGAAAGAAACACGAAGAATAATGTAAGAATAAACAGAAATTCCATTCAGAAAGAGAGGAATAATCACAAATCTCAAGATACGACGAAGCGAAACAAAGGAAATTGCATGCTAAGTGGACTATAATGCTGCTTCCACGTGAGACCAATAAAACGAAATGGGCTCCAAATGCAGAAATGAACCCCAAGAACACGCCTACCAGTGTAAACGAAGACAACCTAGGAAATATGCCACAATTTCCTCTGTATACAGTCTTATATATTGCTTTAAAAGGTAAATATTCATTTGGAAATCAGTGTAGACTCTGGCCAGCCTGCACTTTCGTGCAGGCTGGCCAGGTTCTACACTGAGTGCAAATCAAGTAATATTTATTTCGCGGCGACGTTCAGAAATATATAAAGACGTGCGGAAAATTACTTCCCGTGCCCGACCGCGGATGGATACGATAATTTCCAAAGGGAGCAATTGGGTCGGCGTTATTATAGAAGTATGCACCGTAAAGTTCGTTCAATCTTACACGAATCGATACTTCTTGGAGATATTATAGAATGCGTAACGGCCGTTTAATTGCGTATTGAAGACGAGCGCATAAAGAGAAGGAAAATAAAAAGAAACGTGATACGTCGACAATGGATGTGTATTGTCGGGCTCGCTCTATTTGAGAGAATTCCATAACAGGTCGATGTAGGCGAGACGGTGTTTATGGTGTTTTTATATTTCTGGTGATTTGTCAATCAGGGAATGTTTTTTCTCGTAGTTCATAAATAGGAGAATAACTCGTCCAACATAATTGCGTTTTCCTGGTAATAGGTCAGGGTCACCGTTCAACGTTATTGTGCATTTCGTTTGATGTTCTATGATGCCATAGCATTGAGCTTGCTCAGTGTAATATGAGACCGTAGAGCCAGATATGTGCAGTCTGATATGGGTCTACACTGATTGCATTTACAATTTATAAGTGTGGAACTATGAATCTGGCAAATAACGCAGTTCTGGGTGCGTAAATGTGTAGGATGATCTGGATCAACACTAGTCAAAACACTAGAATGGTTCCTTTACGGTTACAAATCATGCGATATTCGCCTTTTTTACAAGCAATTATGCCATAAAATATACAAGTTGAACCTAAGGCCCTTTTCATTAAACTGCGTACGACTAAAATGTTCTTAAGTGTAAAATTATGATTGTCTGTAAATTTCGCATTAACACTATTTTCTTGTAAACAATTATTGGATTTACATGTATTGAGCATAGGCTGCTTATGCAGCCTATGCTCAATAAATGTAAATGCATTAATTGAAATTTCCAGACGATCCTAAATTTGCACTTACGAACATTTTAGTCGTACGAAGTTTAGTGAAACGGCCCCCAGATTTCTATAAATAAATAACTCGCTACGATCCCCCATTGTTTAGCTAAGAGATGTTGGTTTTCAACTGGAATGTTTCTGTTGTTTTGTGTTTTTAATCAGTCTTAGCGCCATCCAATTATCTATAAACAAAGTGTGCATCATAGTAAGTAAGTAAGTAAGTAATTTGTTTATTATAGTGACATGTGTTAAACGAAACAGGGAATATGTACAATATAATATTGACGAAAACACCCGGCCCTATGGACCGATATGTCACTAGTGTTTATAATTTATAATACGTTGTGTTAGAGCACCGCGAAAGCCAAATTGATGCAATAAATAATAAATAAAATATAGACGTATTATGCATATTGCAAAATTTGAAAACTTGAATTGATGAAACCAAATACAAACGCAAACTGCTCGCATGTGAGATTGTTTTCAACATTTAATTGTATATTTAACTAAGGAGACGGAGGGAACAAATATTGACAAAAAGTCAAATAATAAAATAAAATACGATGCATTTTCGAATTTTCTTCAGATACATTTGAATTCATTTATTCAAATAAAAATCCAAGATTCTGTGCCCTTTATATTTCCGTCTATATTCAAAGTTAATTTGCGGTTTCTCCATTCTGGTATGGCGCTGAAGGCAATCATTATAAGATTGAAACGTGACCCTGTCTATATTGGATGAACACGGGCAGAGGTGTCTGATCTGGGCTCCAGGTGCAGAGACAATTATTCCGTATTGAATTTATCCCACAATTCCTAACCACTATTGCAGGACAAAATTTACCCTATTGTTTTCCATGTATGACACATTGATCTCTGTTTTTCGCTCTGCGAGGATGACATTTGGCGAAAATATCGGATTAAATGCGGAAATTTTCCGCATTTAATCCGATACTTTCACCAAATATCAACGAAAATTTGATTTACAAAATGTATCATATACTGTTAAGGTATCAATAACAGCACAAGGTTTATTTTCGCAAAATAATTTCGCTTCAAAATTGTATTACCCTCTTCTCCCGCCTTCTGGAGAAAAGATTTATGTCTTTAATTAAACACGTTTAGGCAAATGGAACCCGTCAGCCATTGTGTACATAATCACACACGTGACTGAATCGGGCCAATAAATTTCACGGCGTTCTGACAGCTGCTATTCTGATTGGATGCACGGTAAGCGGAAGAACAGATTTTGCCTAACTCTCGTGCATGACGTGTCTTGTTTTTGCAATTCAAACAGAAAAGGAGGTAATTCTCGTATTAAGTATTGTTTCAACCAGTCTAGAACACTTCGAGGTAGTTTACGTAAAGCAGCATATGAATTATTTAGTCTGAAACATAATTATGACAACGAAGTATATTCATACACGCAGGTGATCTAAACAGCTTCATATAACAACTTAATTATCACATTCCGGGTTTTCGGTTTACTTTAACATGTACAGATGAGCACGATCGTCTCTGCATCCGTTGCCGTCAATCGTGTGAACTCACCTACTGTGAAGTTTCAAATTCAATTAAAGTACTATGATTCATCACAGGCGAGTTTTGCACGATTGTGATCGGTATTAAGCACGCCGCCGTGCACATTGGTTATCCATGACGCCATCGAAACCTTAATGCCGATAGTCGACGTCGACTGGGCAACGTATCCGTGTTAATGACGTCGACAATGATTTTTGGTAAAAAAATACAATTTTCGAAAAAAAAAAAATATTTTTTTGATTTTTTTCGAAAATTGTATTTTTTTAATACACTGCCGCCTGCACTAATATTACTAATACTTGTCAATTTATTTATTTCAAAATATTTCAATAGTGTGAAATCAAGTCGTGTCATTTTCTGAGCCTGAGCTGTGTTACAGCTCAAGCTCAGACAAATTCAAATTGATATGATTGCGAGTTGGTGTTGCCAATAGCTGTTCAGAAACGTTGACAACAATATTAACGCAGGCGGTTGTGTCTGTCTGGAAAATGCAATCTATATTATTCAATGTATACAGTTTTAGGTACCCCTCTGCGCTCGACTATGCATCTGGGGCCCGTTTCACTAAACTTAGTACGACTAAAATGTTTGTAAGTGTACATTTAAAATCGTCTGGAAATTTCAATTACTGGATTTACATGTAGCACAGCTCAGGCTCAGCCAATCAAGCTGCTTGTATTGTGAAATAAAACAATTGACAAAATATGGCAAGGTTGACGCATGCAGCGATGTACGCTGATTACAAATGTTATGAGGCCCAATGTCTCACCAAGATGTCGAAATGAACTTGGTCTTGATAAAATCACCATTATCCCATTTCCGGATTTTCACGAAAATCAGGTCGTAAATTTCCGTAAATTATATCGAACTGTCATGTACACAGAACATTTCATACAGTTACATTGGGTTATTTTAATTTCGTTGAAGATCGTTGTTCGCTTTGTTGATGTTAGTAGAATGCGCGTGTGTAAATGGCATATTGTACATTGACCTTGATCACATGCCTTCTTTTAACATCATTTACGGAATTTATATTTTTATAACCTAACATAGGTAAGATTAGGGAACTTGTATGTGGCTGTGTCAGGAGAAATGGTGCTTAATAATTGTGAAGCCAGTGTAACTCCTGATCAAATAGCAGACTCATATAGCTTCCCTGATAATGACGTGTATTGCTTGTCAGAAGCAGTACGGGTGTTTCGTTGATGCAATGGCGAACAGTGCAGATCCTGATCAGGTTGTGCGGACGCACAGCCTGATCTGGATCTACACTGCTCGCAAACCCCATACGCCACATTTCTCCAGTCATAGCCACAAATATGACGTAATAGTCAGTGTGAATGAATCCCAATAACACAACGATGCCTTTCCGAAAGACCCGGGACTAACTGCTATTAACATATTCCAAACAGATTAAAGATATTCGTGTAAATGTGCGAACAGTTCATCGTAAATCAGTGGACACCGCTGATTTATATTCTGGGCAATGTTTATACCCACTCTTTGGAAAATCAGATAATACAGCCTCCAATTTTTGAAAATGTGTCAGGAATACTAGATTAGCGCAATCGGGAAAAGCAACTCGATCCCACTTCCGACGTATTCATAAGAAAATTAGCATTGCTAGCTAACATACCTCAGCATAGCTAACGCATAACTAACATAGCTAACTTATCATAGCTAACATTAAATGTACATGTACATTATGTTCTCATGAAATAGGCGATATATTTGTCTTGTATGCGTACAAATCAAATAGTGTACGGTCCTGGGAGCCGTTTCACTAAACTTCGTACGACTAAAATGTTCGTAAGTGCAAAATTATGATAGTCTGTAAATTTCACGTTAACAATGTTTTCTTGTAAACAAGTATTGGATTTACATTTATTGAGCATAGGCTGCATATGCAGCCTATGCTCAATAAATGTAAATCCATCAATTGAAATATCCTGACGATCCTAAATTTGCACTTACGAACATTTTAGTCGTACGTAGTTTTGTGAAACGGGCCCCTGTTTATGTTACTATACTAATAGTACTACTACCGTTTGGCTGTGGCAATATATATTGATCACATGACCTTTACGACCAATTCTGAGCAGGACATGCACTGTTCGTTATACACTCGGTGACATCCGCCATGCTTCTAATTAACATAACATTGCAGAAGAGGAACTAGATTTGCTAAAAATGAGGATGTGACTGAAGAAATGTGACTTATAGGTTTTACAGTCAACATAGTTCCAGAGCAGTATGTGCATTCAGGATCTACGATGTTTGCCATTCTATCAATCAAACACCCGTAATGCGTTTAACAAGAAATACAACTCTTTGTCAAGCTACAGAAGTATGCTATTTGACCAATAGCTACACCGGTCACACATACATGTACTGTACGTCCCACTTCACCAAACCATAGTAGAATATAAACTCAAAATCGCAGACTTAGAATCCGGCATAATCCTTATTCCGTGGGTGTACGGGTTCCTTATCTGCTAGCCGAGCATCAGATTCTTGGAAAATAAATCAGGACGGCGGTCAGAATTCTGGCAAGCCGTTCTTGGATAACGAATTGTTTCATTTTGCCCCGAATTAGATACGACAAGGGGAGATAATTTATAGCGATCATTCAGTACGGTTGCCAGAAAATTACGCAAAAATAACATGATTAATCTAGCCTTACATTTGAGAAAGCGCATGATAAGAAACACACACACACCACATTTAAGACAAGCTATGTAAAGATGTGCGATATCTCATGAAACGTATTTACAAAAGTTACTATATATTCCGTAAAAAACGTTGACCCCCTCCCTCATCGCAACAGGTAGCATATATCCTAAAATGGCCTTAGCTGTTGACAGGCTATTATTAAGCCAAATCTTAGGTACACACTTATGAGGAAATGGATCGAAATTGACCACATATATATCCATGTCGTCCAGATAGTATACTATTTTATTAAACACACGATGAACTAATACAGTGGACCCTCTCTAAACCAGACACCATGTGATGTCCCCAGGCTGTCCGGTTTAGAGAGGTTCCACTGTAAATCAGACATATGACTATGCCAGGGTATGCGTATATGCTTTGCGAACTCGACCAGGCGTTATAATCAATGATAGATGAAAATAAAACCCATACAATTAAGAATGCATAGATTGCCTGCGTGTCCGGTTTAGAGAGGTTCTGCTGTATAGCGAATTACAAAGTAACACACGCTGATAAACAACAATTTGTTTCACGTATACTGCACGATATGTGCGGTTACAAAGTTACAACCTCTGAAACCAGACATGTGACAAGCCAAATGTGACCGACGCACTCGTTGCCTTGGACAAGGGAGCAAAAATGAAGGCAAAAATAGATCCAGGAAAAAAAGCTACCTACAACGAGGATGACAAATTGATGGCTTGCTACTTATTTTCTACATTGATTTATAGTTGGCGGCGGTCCTTAGATCTTCGTTATCTCGTCGCCGTGAGGAAAGCGAACTTACGATTGTTTGCTGCACTTTGTAGATCTCAATATTATGCACACACATAATTATTAAAGGTGCATGCCCACTCAGTAGGCAAACAATGTTATTTATAGGTTCTTTAAATAAGTGTCGCTATTCCACCAGGTCTAAGAATTACGAGTGCCCGCTATACAGATATAATCATTTAGTAATATTTATTTTACTGATAATTATGAGGCATGCTATTTATTAATTATGTATACTAATTAAATGCGTCACCTGAAAAACTAGTAATTTTGACAGATTATAAAGTATGATCATTGCACATCAAAAACATAAATAAATACAGATAATAAATATTAATGTCCGTAGGAGTTTGTATCTCCTAATTAGGACTCAGTATCTCCTAATTTGGAGATATTATCTCCTACTTAGGAGTTACAGCTCCTAAGTAGGACTTGGTAACTCCTAATTATGACTTACTGTCTCCTAATTAGGACTTACTCTCTGTCTCAATGCTAACAATAGCTTATCTCCTAACTCCTAATTAAGAGATAGTAAGTCCTAATTAGGATATACTCATTCCTAATTAGGAGATACTAAGTTATAATTAGGAGATAATCAGGACTTAGTATCTCCTAATTAGGAAATACATATATTTTAGCACTGGTACCAGGGCGTTTTCATGAACCAATTGCGCTGATGTGCATCTATCTCATAATGATACGACGGCATTAGGGGTATGTTTACTGCCTATCGTAATGACTAACAGTAATACCCTGGTCAGAATGCGCATTAGCGCAATATCATTAATTACTTCACTTGTCGTACACGAAACAAGGCCTATTGAATCAGTAGAGGTTCTACACAGCGGAACCTCTCCAAACCAGACACCCTGGGAGGTCCCCAGGGTGTCCGGTTTGGAGATGTTCCACTGTAAATCAGACATGTGAGCACTTCATGACACATTCTAGTGTTTTGTAATCATGAAAAGTCATTGTAATCAGAGATACATAACGGCGAAACGCATCTAAGGTTAACATCTATATTTTCATGAGTGTCCGGTTTAGAGGGGTTCCACGGTATAACTTGTTGGTTGACAACATATTGCATGGCGTATATTGACGGATATATTCAGATCATCTTGTAGATTCGAACAGTTGACCTCCTGTATACCGCACGCCCGTGGAGGTCGTCCGGTTTAGTGAGACTTCACTGTAAGCCAGGCAAATGAACACTTCAAGAGAAGTTTGTGTGCATTGCAATCAGAAACAGACGTTTTCGCGAGTGATAAATTGCACAAAAAACGTCACAATAAAACCAGCGGATTATCGGTTGTGTGAAGATCCACACTACTACTATGCCGAGTCGTGTTCTACACTGGTTGAAAATTTAAGTATGTGCCCATATGTATGGACATAATTGTGTCGGTGACTGGAGAAATGGGACTTAATCGAATTGTGACCAGTGTAGCTCAGAGTCACATAGCACACAGCTGTAGACGGATAACGATTGCTTGTCTGGTGTTTCCTTGATGGAATGGCGAACAGCGCAGATCAAGATCAGACTGTGCGGATGCACAGTCTGATCTTGATCTACGCTGGTCGCAAGTTATATAAACAATATCTCACAGTCACATTTATGTTACAGTCATAGGGTCCAAAATAAAACATGAAATGTGACGTGTTATGAGAGGACGGGACTACTGCGACAATTGTGACATGCACTGTTACCAGTCGCGGTGTCATAAGGGTTCAGGTATCCGCCTCTTAAGTGGGATGTTGATAATGAGGTCTCTTAAAGGTACATTCCCACTCAGTTCCCATTCCCACACAAACAGTTATTTATATCAGAGACATCATCTGATGCATTTTCTGGCAAAATAAACATTAATTCACCATTACCCCACGTATTGAGGCATTATAATACATTTTATATCAGACGTATATTTCCACACTGATATTTCTACACTGAAACCGTGTTTCCTTAAAATGATAACAGACATTACTATTTTGTATACAGCTCTGTATTTATTTTTTAATCTGTCGAAAATATTATTTGTTTGAAGGTGACGCATTTAATTAGTTTAATTAATTAAAAAAATATCAAGCCTCATTTGCATATGAAAGCCTGATACCACCGAGAGTCAATATCAGTCAACTAAATATTACTAAATGATTATATATGCATAGCGGGCACTCGTAATTTTTAAAACTGATGGTACAGTGACACAATTATACACTTCCAATAATCAACATTTTGTGCCTACTGAGTGGGATACTTACGAACTTGTAATGGTGGTGAACGTCATATTAAACGCAAAAAGTTATACATATAATTCTGTAAAATATATTTAATTATCGATTTCCATCACAGTTATTGTACCCGAACCACCAGAAAAGAAGAGAATTTGTCAACTAATATCGATACATGTAGTGGTGTAAATAACTACCGTTTCGAACATAGTTCTAGTATGTCTGCCAGTAAGTAAGTAATTCAACTACCAGTGTAAAAATGGGAAACCTACTTACAATATATTTACATGGTGTATTCCATGTAGATTTTACAATTTTGCGGTATTGTGGTAGTGGGTTATCTCCCTTTGATCTCTGCTAGTCATTGCTCCATTGGTTGCTGACGAGTGGCGAACGGAGTAGACACATACCAGACTGCGCGACTGCGCAGGCTGGTATGTGTCTACTCCGGTCGCCCAGGCAACGCGAAATCCGTCATACTACACGTCATAAAATCAGGAAGGTGTCAGTCTGAGACTATTTATTTATATCACTCCAGGGCGCCGTGTCTTCATTTTAATGTCAACATTATAGCTGTTTTAATGCCAGTTCCAGAGTATGTCGACACAGAAAGTGACATAAAATGCGATGATTGTTGGAGCAATTAAATTAATTTTATAGCGCAATTGTTTTAATTTAAGTGATTGATAACACAGTTATTACATAATTACTCGGAATTAAAGTGCCGTTTCTGAATACAATTAATCATAATGTTGTTTTACATCACATGGCAGCATCAAACGATAATGCGACATGTTACGTTGAAGCTCCACTGAGGACGAAGCATGGTTCATGAACCTATTGGTGTATATTAGAAACAAAATTGCTACCCCGCTCCATGCCTCTCGCGAGGGTAGCAATTTAACCCCATCTCTTTAATGTAACGCATGGAAGAGTGATTTTTGCAATCGGTTATCCTGCGTGTTTGCTATGTTAGCGATATAAAACTGTCAAAACTGTATCAATAAATTATTAATAAAGAACATACACACATGCAGAACTTTGTTATTTTAAGTGGCATGTGTTCATCTGACATTTACATGTTTATGTCTTGTACATTTGAAAGCTTCATTTCGTAATGTGAATGTGAACAACAACAAGAGAAAATACGGCTTCCATGGGAAAATGATTTCCCTGTTTTGTTTTTTTTTGCAATTTACTAGTTCTACATCAAAAATTATGTGTTTAAAGGTATAACACGTTTACTAAATGTTGACCTACATGCAACAGGTTTGGGTATGCCCTTCGGTTGCTCACATTTTTTGAATGGGTCAAATTGTAGCCATAGATAACATATCGGAGGCGAATTATTGTAGCTAGGTGTATATATGTTCATAGTTGGATTTCCATGCACTTTATTGTGTCACTGGCTTTGTAGATGTGTTAACTTAACATATATATCTATACAGTCGTCTCTTGTAATTCTTTTAGAATGGCAATTGTACATGCACCTATGTTTTATCATTACCATGTATTTTAGGATGTACGGTTGATGAGACGTTAATAAACAATTTATCTTAGCTATATTAAATTATATTTTCTATGTGCTTTTCTCTTCATGCTTATTGAGGAATAAAAGTATATATCTTCTGGAAAATGGTGTCTCGATTATATTTGCATGTGGGTAGTCGCAATTAAAGGTACAGTGGAACCTCTCTAAACCGAACACAGAGACAGGTTAGTTGTGTTTAATTTTGATAGATGTCGTTTCTATTTATATCCGATGATAATGTCTCTTCATTGTCGCAAAACACCCACGCGTGTCTTAAAGTAGTTATATGCATGTTTCACAGTGTAACCTCTCTAAACCGGACACCCTGTGATCTTCCCAGGGTGTCCGGTTTAGAGAGGTTCCACTGTATCAAGCTTTAGTCGCTGTTATGCCATTTGTTAATTTATTTTTGTGTGTGAAGTTTCTTTCGGAAAGTATTAACCTGTACACATATCATATTTCATCACAGTCCGGTATGTCTGTAGTTATTAACATTTATTATATACCTACCCATGAAATACATAGTTATACGATGTAAATAAAAGTCATATGTTCTCATCGATGAAAATACGACCACGGTACTTCCGCTATCTATATTTATAACGCGCACCTGCAGTGCCGGACTGCAAATAGGCTGCAAATACACATTCATTACCGTATACAGTCTAAAAAACTGCTAATTTCCATGGAGCGGTATGTAATAAATAGAATATTCATATTTTTGTAACGAATATGCCATATATAGCGGCACTCGTGAAATATGGACATTCCACACTACTCGATGAACATATATGTCATATTCGTTGCAAACATATGATTATCCCGTCAACACAGTTGCGTATGTGCCGTGAAACACAGTGCCGTGAAACATTTTTGATATCCAGTCAATACAATTTTTGCATTTTACAGCCATTTGTAGGTGTTGACGGGATAAATAGAATAGTAGGTTAGTGCCGTGAATGGGAAAACATATCTCGGCAGAGCCTCGCCCATCCCGTTTCCTGAGCCTTGCCAGATATTTTTCCCCATTCACGGCACTAACCTACTATTTTCTATCTATTTTCCTTATTTCTGAACCAAAGTATATGTTGTGACCACTCATTTGAACCGTCTCGGCGAGACGGTTCAAATGAGTGGTCACAACATATACTTCTGATGAGAAATAAAGAAATTATTGAGCCTTGCCGGATATTTTTTCCCATTCACGGCACTAACCTACTATTCTATATATACAGGACATGCAATGTGCATTGTTGTGTTGTTACCTAAACTCCAAGGAAACTATCTTTGAAATGTCTCGTAACTAAGTTTAAATTAAATGATTGTGAAACTGTTCGTTGTCATAAATTATGCATTTGATCATGTTCTTTCCACTGAAATGCATGAAATATGCGTTTTGGTTCGCATTTCTTTCTGATGCAAATGTCAAATAAATAGCGATTGTTAAAGATACATGCCGACTCAGTAGGCACAACATGTTTGTATAGGAATTAAATAAGTGTATAATTGTGTCACTATTCCACCGATTCTAAAACGAGTGCCCGCTACAGATATAACCATTTAGTAATATTGTGTTGTACTGATAGTGACTCACGGTGGTATCAGACTATTTGCATATGCAAATGAGGCATGACATTTTTAATTATTTATACTAATTAGATGCGTCATCTGAAAAAATAATATTTTCGACAGATTATAAAGTATGATCACTGCACATCCAAATATAAATAGAGAAACTAAATAGTAATGTCCGTTAACATTCTAATGAAACAGGGTTATCGCCCCTGATATCAGTGTGGAAATTTACCTCTGGTATGAGATGTATACTAATTCAATACGTGGGGTAATGGTGAATGAATGCTTATTTTGCCAGAAAATATATGAGACTGTCTCTGATATAAATAACGTTTTGTGCCTACTGGGTGGACATGCACCTATAATTCCAGCACAAAAATATTTACACAATTCCCTAACATTTGATTGGCCCGTAGCAAGTCTCTGTCCAAAATTTATATCCCAGTAAACTCCTACGCCGAACTACTTTCCGTAACCGTGAGGCGCAGTTAAAATAATTCTTAAGAAAACGGTAGATAAACACATTTTCTTGATGAATTTATTTCAAATGCTGGAATTATAAGGAATGAATGGCCTTTTTGTGGAATTTATCGGGGATATAAACTTGGAAAAGTCGCTGGAATACTGGACGGGGCCTTAAGAAACTACAATTTTCGAATCTTTTTTTTTTTGATTTTTTTTTCGAAAATTGTTATTTGTTATCGCTTCGTCCAGTATTCCCGCAACTTTTCCAAGTTTATATCCTCGATAAATTCCACAAAAAGGCCATTCGTTCCTATATTAACTTACAGGCAACAGTGTAGCAACGCCATATGAGGCTCGCCATGTTATTTTGTACGTTCCGACAGCTGCGTAATGTCATTAGATACGTTTTACAAAATTTACATTATTTTCCGTAAACGGCGTCAAAGGTTGAAAACATTCTGAGAGTACATGCCGAATATATTGCACACGTTGTCAACATTGGACGTCATTTATGACAAATATTGTAAATTTTGTATAAACGTATTTAATAAAATTACGCAGATGTCCGAAGGTACAAAATCGCATGGCGTGTCTCATATTTGTTCTTCAATACAAACACATTGACTAAACGCGTTTTTAAAATGTTTGAATAACATTCAAGTGAAGGGTTGTTCAGAAGTCATCATGTCCACCCAGATGTTCGAAGACTTCAACAATGACAGTGACACCGGCCTATTGATGCTATACGAAGTGTCGCTATTCAGTGATGGTGTTTTATGTTCATAATCCGCCATAATTTCTCGAACTAATGGCTGGATTGACAGGTATGACTGGAAACCTTTACAAATATTGGCCTAGCTGCTCTTTGAAACACACGGGTAATACGCACAATGGCGTGACTACACTGCGGCAGATGCAGAATACGTCAGATAGTAGCTTTGTCAGTCCACACATTTTTAAAACTCTTGCAATCAATAAGTCCGACTCCAACTTCGTGGAAAAAAGTTCATACAGTCAAACCTCTCTGAACCGAACAACAAGACAACATACGTTTGTTCAAATTTGGTAGCTTTAACTGTACTGTACTGATATTAGGAATGCTGTATGTATGCTTTGCAGCACTCATATACCAGAATTACAGTGGAACATCTCCAAACCGGACACGCTGATGACCTCCTAGGGTGTCCTGTTTAGAGGGGTTTCAATGTTTAAGCTTTTGCAAAGCTTGTTTTCTAATCATACTTGTATGTTCTTGCACTAATGTTATGCATGTAAGCATGTATACATAATGTTAAAATAAATTAAACTAAATATAGTTTACATAAATTACAACTCAAAAAAACAGTTTGTCAGAAAACATATATGCTAAATTATAACCATGTTCACGAGTGAACGAAATGACGCATCGATTATGTGCTGTTTGAATAAAGTATATTCGACGATCTGAAGCCTATTTCACCAACATTGCAAAGTATATTTATCTACCAAAGTATACTTTGAGGAAGAAATTTTCAATTGACGAATAAATTTATTAATTTTTATTACACTGAATTTATTACATTATCACAGCCATTTTGGCTGTGATAATGTAATACATTCAGTATAATAATTATGCATACTTTTAATCATCAAATATATGCAGTCGGTAGTTCTATATGAAATAATGCATTTCGGGAGAAATAAATGATTACTCGCTCAAAGTATACTTTGCTAGATAATTATGCTTCGCAATTTTGATGAAATCGGCTACTGAAGATGAGGTACGAAACTGTTTTCCACATGACGTCAGATTTTTAATTTAAATTTGAAAGTTACCATATGTTTCTTATATTATGTTACGGATTTTCGTTTGCCGCTAAGTTCGCGACACATGTGGCCAATATATTAACGAACGTGATCTCAAAAACCTATGATATGCCGTTCATGAATGAAAACAAATCAGTATCTGTGTCGTTAATGGCAAGTGTCGACAAAGTGTCGAAAACACATATTTCTATGTGCTCTTGCACGTCAGATGTGCGATTTTTCATGAAATATATTTACAGAAACACTGATATTTTCTCTATATTACGTCGAAAGTTGACGATAAAATCATAGCAAATGTTGAATTCTATTCCGCATTGGCTCTGAACATTTCGTCAACTTTCAACGTCATTTACGAAAATATCTTATATTTTATAAATATTTTTCATGAGATATCTCACATCCTCTTAGGTAACACATCACCTTATTGGGTTCGGTCATTACTACATATAACATATAGACAGACGGATATTCTGTATATCCTCCATGTGGAGAGCTATATATATGCATGCATTTTATTATAATCAGTTACTGAATTCTGATTGAATTCCGAATGTTTTACTAACTTTGGAAATACTAGTACATGTATTTTGATTCCGTGACTGGATAAATAGGTCGTATGGGAGATAAATTAAATGTTATCCAAATATAAGAATGAGCCTTCAAGTTTCTTGAAATAAAAAGAAGGCTCATTCTTAAATTTTGCTTCTGTTTAATATTATCGAAACAATATTGTTTTTGCATTGTTTATATAGCCGTACAATTTGGGCATACTTATTGGATTTACATTTATTGAGCATAGGCTGCATATGCAGCCTATGCTCAATAAATGTAAATCCAATAATGTTTCGTGAAACAGACAGTATATTGTTTGTTAACAACATTTCAAATCGCAAGACTGTGATGTTTTTCGTAAGGTAATACCAATATTGATCCGCTCACATATTTTCACATTTTTATTTTAATGTTACAAGGAAACAATTACGGGTAATTTACAAGGCACAAATGGTTCAAATTTAAATCAAACACGTGTATGTGGTAACATGCAAACCGATATATTGTCATAAAGTATCCGTCGGTGTTTTCTATTACTGACTAAATAATCATTATCTTCTTTATCTAATTTGTAGCGTTCAGTTTTATTACAGAGATTCTACCTAAAAAAACAATATATCTGCTAACGTTTTATGCTCGAAAATGACATTATATGACGTCGTAGTATATGGACAGAACGCGGACTTGTTTACGTTGCGTCATTACACTGACGTCATTCGGTAACGCCACGTGACGTCATCCGACCAATGGAACGTCAGTTTTCACTTCGTTGTAACCCGGATGTTTATATCAGGGCAATGCCTGATACAACAATATGTTATCAGTCAGTACGTATTCGGCCAATACAGGGCAGGTTACCTGATAACATATTGTTACATGGCTGCCGTTGTTTGACACCGCTCACAGCCGTGTTCAAACGTTCAGCGCGTGCAGTTTGACCATGGCTGTAGACAATGCTCATTCCGGGGCCAAGCCAATAACTACGTAATGCATGTGTCTAATGACTTTACTAGAACGCGCCATTACGTCGCCAGACCAGTTCACAATGATCACACTGAAATTTTGAAATTGCTGCGGCTGCATCACTTAACTGCGGCTGCATCCCTTGTAAGTAAGCTGTTTGAATGGGCCAGTTTATCAAAGTACTGCATAAATGCTCACATTTCATGATATTTCCGACGGAAATGTAACAATAACGTTCGACCATGTTCAGCCGTGGATAAACGTTTGTAGTGGCACGCGGGAACTGTTTGAACCCGCGGCCTACAGCCCTGGGGTTCAAACACAGGTGGAAGACTCGGACCTATGACACCAAAAAAATGCCTATTAAAAAATATCCCATTACCCCACCCACTTGGTCTCGTACATTACCATCTTATATAAAGAAAGGTGGATAACATTGTGGCCATTATAGAAAGAGCCCTCTCGTTTCCGACTCGCACAAACACAATACACATCGATTAAATGTATGATTTATGTCGCTGGCAATCGATAAAGGTATTAGGTGTGTGAATATATTCACTTCAAATCGCTCTTTCCAGCATTTATTCAGTTATTCGCATTTTGTATACCCCATCCAAAGTGAAATTTGCGTGTACGAAAGAATCTCACATAGAATCGGAGGCCGTCCGGTGTGGATTATCGGTCATATTTGACCAATAACTGATTGCCAGCTCAAACTAAAGTGGTGCACCATGACCATACACATTAGCAACTCCAACCATACTATACAAAGTTCGTCTAATTGTGATCGTTCGCCGATCTAAAAAACACGTTTTTTCTACTTTCATTCATGATTCGCGTACTATCAGATTATGTCTTCCGGAATCCCGAAATAGGTTGAATGACGTCATACAGTTTAGATTTAGCCAATCAGAGATGTTCTTTACATAGACGCTCCCGGTAGTATTATGGAAGATGGTGCATTGACCCGGTTCCAGATAATGAACGAAATTAGACAAAAAAGTGTTTTTTAGATCGGTGAACGATCACAATTGGACGAACTTTGTATGGTTGGAGTTTCTAATGTATATGGTCATGGTGCACCACTTTAGTTTGAGCTGGCGATCAGCTATCGGCCAAATATGACCGATAATCCACGCCGGACGGCCTCCGATTCTGTGTGAGATTCTTTCGTACACGCAACTTTCGCTTTGGATGGGGTAATCAAAACGCGAATAACTCAATAAATACTTGACTGAAACAGCGATTTGAAGTGAGTATATTCACACACCTAATACCTTTATCGATTGCCAGAGACATATTTCATACATTTAATCGATGTTTATTGTGTTTGTGCGAATCGGAAAAGAGAGGGCTCTTTCTATAATAGCCATATTTATACCCACCTTCTATAAATAGAAGATGGTAATGTACGAGACCAAGTGGGTGGGGTAATGGGATTTTTTAATATGCATTTTTTTGGTGTCATATGTCCGAGTCTTCCACCTGTGGGTTCAAACAGTTCCATCGTGAAAAAGTTTACCCACTAATCGACATTGTTGAACCTTATAGTGTACAGTCAAACCTCCCCGAACAGCCACCTCTCTACAACAACACCCTCTCTATAACAGCCGCTATTTTATATCCCAAATGGATGATTTCCTCTATATCTAACCCTTAGACTGCTGAGCACTAAAATTGTCGTCTGCTGTTGCTTTTGCCTTCCTTCTCAATAAAAACATGTTTTGACAGCATTTTAGAATCATTTCCTTTGGAAATGATTCTAAAATGTTGCCAAATCATGTTTTTGATAAGAATTATCGAAGAAAGTTAATAAACAGCGGATGACAATATTTAATTCAGCATTAACCTCCCTACAACAGCCACCTCTCTACAACAGCCAGTTTTGCGTCTTCCCATGGGTGGCTGTTGTAGAGAGGTTGCACTGTACTATGAGAATTAAGGCACACGGAGAGTGAACATAGCCGTTGTCATAGTGTATCTAGCTAGATTGCCATTATAAGGAATATTATGTAAATCACGTATAATTGTATCGGAAAAGATGAACTATCTGACATTTATCATGCACGATATCAACGATATATCGATATATCGCTTAAGACTTCGAAAGTTAACGATACGTTAACTTTCGAAGTCTTAAGCGATATATCGATATATCGTTGATTCTCAATCATACACAACATAAAGTGGTTATCAATTATTTGATTTTTATTGTGATCAAAATGTACCGGTCATTCACGATTTGTTTGGAACACTTGCTTTATATAATGTTGTGTAGTTCATACTGTGGTTAATGCTGACGATATGTGGCCTAAGTTATGTTTTCATGTGCACATTGATTTGCAGTATCGTATATTAATTTGAAAATAATGAAACCCGATGGGTTTCTAATTTCCTCTCATGTCGCGTACAGAGTTGGAAGAAAACGATATTCGACACGTAATAAAGACAATTTCATTAACACCGAATCGCACAACAGCAATCAGCGTATTGAAATATGAAATAAATCTCATAGATAGACCACTACACTATTATCTGACAACTCACACGTGATAATACATATAGTGGGAAGCAATATAAGACATTCCGTATAAGAAGGGTGATCGACCGGTAGTTATTGCAGCTTCAGTGTAAATTGAAAGTTTACAATGACAGCTTCAACTATTTCCCCTTCCTAAAGGCCAACATAATTATACTATACGGTACTTGAATTTGACAGGTAGGTTGACTTTGTTGACGAATGATATAGAACAAGAATGGGCCCAATAACTCAATAGCAAGAAGAAAATAACTCAATACGTATACAGTGGGGTCAGCGTGTAAGTGCACACACGAACGAACACGACAGGTTGGTTCCAACCTGTCGTGTTCGTTCGTGTGTGCACTTACACGCTGACCCCACTGTATACTACACAATCAATACATGGCACGCACACACCGGTTATCGAAGAGCGTTCAATACGACACAATCATGCACTCCACGGCATGCGATGTGCGGTCCTAGCAGTAAAGTATGTGAAATAGATACAAATAAACACAAATGCAGCGATAGCCACTGTTCTCCAATGAACTGTCAATAACATAACACTCCCAGAAGGACCATCAACTCACAATGAAGTACAGTACACGAAGACATGGCATGAAGGGTGCTGTCTTGAAACTGCCAGTTAACAAAACAGTCTTCTGGGGAGTTGTACTTGGTTGGCGCGGCACTACAAATAATAGTCAACTTGCATCGCCATAAATGAGCAACGAAAAAGATAAAATGAAAGGAAAGAAAAATAATTACAGTGTACATGCAATACAATAGAATAAACTAACTATTACAATAGGCTAAGAAGGAAATACGAAGACACAAAACTCGAGCCACAAATAGAGGACGACGTAGCTAAAGTGTAGTACTATGATGAACTCGTCACCACTTCTATGGGACACTATATAATACTAAATAGCTACTAAGACAATAATTGTTTAACACGTGGGTACTTTAAGTAACAGAAAAGGAAATAGCCATAATATGATGCAAACGTACTTCGAAGAAGCGAAGCTGCACGCAAAGTTGGTTGGAGCAAAATGAAGTAATTATAGTATTACTGTAAATTACTGGTAATCCAAACGAGGTATCTACAGACTTGAAAGGTCTCGGGGGCACACCTGCCCATTTGTGAGGTATTACCAAGTCACAACGGCATGGGCGGATACAGCATTTGGGGAACGGGGGGTTGTCTAGTTGCGAAGGTAACTCTTGCAATTACTCCCGCACCGTCCGTAGCTGGCTACGGACGGTACGGGAGTAGATTGCACGAGTTACATTCGCAACTAGACAACCCCCCGTTCCCCAAATTATGGATCCGCATTGCTGGATCTTGCAATTACTCCTGTACCGTCCGTAGCTAGCTACGGACGGTACGGGAGTAGATTGCAAGAGTTCCTGTTCGCAACTAGGGGGTTGTCTTATTTTTGAGCTCTTCGAAATGCTCTTTCCTGTGTTTTACGGCATTTAAATTCAGACTCCAACTGGTGGTAAACTGTGATCTATGTAAACTCCGTGGCTGAACGTGCAGGGGGGGGGGGGTGTGTTGCAAAATCATATTTTTGATGAGTTTCTTCGTCATTTATCTCAGGTGACCTTGGGACCTCTCATGGTGTCCTGTTAAGCGAGGTTTTACTGTAGTATACATCTGTCGTGTGATTTATGAACTAACATAGTAACATGTTTCTCAACATGCATTCTTTTCGTTAAATTTTCTGTCAATTCATACACCGGCAATGAATACACATACAGTGGGGTCATCGTGTAAGTTCACACACGAACGAACACGACAGGTTGGAACTAACCTGTCGTGTTCGTTCGTGTGTGCACTTACACGCTGACCCCACTGTACACTGTTTGATTATATTCTGTATTTAACAGTCATGTGCTTTGTTTTCGAATTGCTAGACCTTTAACGCCATATGCCATACATGCACACGATATCACGAGAGCTAAACTGACTTGATGGTATGAACCAAATGCCGCCGTGCATTGTACGAGTGTTGTGGGTTCTTGGCAATGTGATACTGGACATAGAGCTGACTAATGGTTAAAGGGCAATTCCTGCTGTAACGTGACCTTCTGATGAGCCTTTGATGTTTAAGTGGTGTGTATAGAAATATTTGAGTATTTAGTTAGCGATGTCATATAATTTTCATTGATGTATGAATGCCGTGTGACGGTTAGCAATGCAGAACAGACGAACACAAGCTCAATTTCTACCAATAACCTACTTCCACCAAACATCGTCAAGCGAGCTGTGATACTAATAGCATACGATCACAATTATGTGCTACTGTATTGTGGAACTGTATTGTGGAACTGTATTGAATACGACCGTGCAGTTATGGAGCCTAGACATTCCGGCGGAAGCAAACGAAATACAGTACGAAGACATGTGATGCAACACAGTACATAGAGAATAGTAGGTTAGTGCCGTGAATGAGAAAAAATATCCGGCAAGGCTCAAGGATTTCTTTATTTCTCATCAGAAGTATATGTTGTGACCACTCATTTGAACCGTCTCGCCGAGACGGTTCAAATGAGTGGTCACAACATATACTTTGGTTCAGAAATAAGGAAAATAGATAGAGAATAGTAGGTTAGTGCCGTGAATGAGAAAACATATCTGGCAAGGCTTAGGAAACGGGATGGGCGAGGGTGCCGCGCCAGATATGTTTTCCCATTCACGGCACTAACCTTACTATTCTATTTATCCCGTTAACACCTACATATGGCTTTAAAATGAAAAATGAAATAACCCCAGCCACCGCACATATTCATACGCAGTGATTAGGTCGTATTGACAGGATATCAAACGTGTTTCACGGCACCGTGTTTCACGGCACATACGCACGGTGTTGACGGGATAAATATTCTTACTTTTGGTACAAATGTATGCATTACTCTACATGAACATTCATACCGCATTGCACTGGGAAATGTAAGTACATGGAAAGTGAATACGGGAACACGTCCAACACTTAACATGAGAAGTCAAAGCAATGCAATGCACGCATGGTTCATTGGTATTATTTCATTTCTCTGTCCATGAATAGAGTTTTTTCAGACGTTAATATGTCATAATTTTAGGAATATGCACTTATGTGTTTTCGACATTTGATCTATTCTGGGTATAGCTTAGCATTCCAATAGCCTTTCCGATAACCGAAACGAGCTATTCACAACCAAGGATCCATTAACACGTGTCACTTTAAATCACAGAAGGTTTGTGGTGATATGTGGGCAACTGCGGTTGTGCATGGTTGTCCGTTCTTCTTTACACACATCTCCATTGGTTATGTTGCAAATGAGTTTGCATTGTGTTACACACGTTATACTGCTATCACATGCATTGTTAGCGCGAACAGACATGTACAATAGGCCCGAACTGATATGTTTGTTTGGGTACTCATGATCATATATCACCATATCTCGTTCGATTGTCCGGGTATGCATTTCGCTCAGTGGTAAATGAAATTATCACATCTTTGACACATTTCCGGGTGTTGTTACTGTATTAACACAGTTCGTGTGCATGGTATGTGCATGAGGATGTGATACATAAGTTAGATCACGTTTTTTCCGCAAGTACGATCGATAATTATCTCCTCGTACATGCGGACGAACCGTGATCTAACTTATACTAAGTCTCGTGTGTACAACCCCCTACTGTTCATCCTCCCCTAGTGTAACCGCATGTTCAAATCACGTGAATTGACAATTTCCACTGTGATATCGGTTAGATACTTGAGATATCGAACGCAGACATATTAAATAAAATATATAATACTAGCATATCTACATTAGTCATCATGTTGAACCTTCTGTAACGAACAGTCAATGCATAGTGATGAAGGAACAAACTATGTATGGCTTCCCTTAGTGTAACCGCATCCAAATTAGCGTGTATCTTTGCCAACAACAACATCGGCTACTACAAATGTAAGATATTGAACACAGTTACCTTCTATTATGTACCTATTCCGTGCAGGGGCGGATCCAGCATTTGGAGAACGGGGGGAGGGGGGGGGGGTTGTCTAGCTGCGAAGGTAACTGTTGCAATCTACTCCCGTACCGTCCGTAGCTAGCTACGGACGGTACGGGAGTAATTGCAAGAGTTACCGTTCGCAACTAGGGAGCTGTTCTATTTTCGAGCTATTCGAAATGCACCTTCCTGTGTTTTACGGCATTTAAATTCAGACTCCAACTGGTGGTAAACTGTGATCTATGTACACTCCGTGGCTGAACCCCGGAAACCCCTCCTCTAGATCCGCCCCTGCCGTGTTTTCTCGGCAACTGTGGACGTAATCAGTATATCTAGTTGTAATGTACATGGGTTACACTATGGGATGACGTAAGAACACCCTACTGTTAACATAGAGGAGGCGATGGAACATCAGGGGGTTCTACACTGGTGTTTTATCGTTCTGTACACTTACTTCATCCATGGCCGTTTTGTGCTAGGCCTCCTATTAAGCTAATAATTTTGCATTTTATTTTGCTTTTATTTTTTTTTCGTCCTACTAGTGAGACATGTGTACATGTCGAAATGGCATAATACTTGCTTACGAACTTAGTTTTAAGATATATCATAAATAAAACACCAATTTCTTGGGGAAAGTAATGGAAATTGAGACGTTTTTGTCTTCTCTGTATTTTTGTTCAGAAACATTTAAACATGTAGGGTCGGCAACGTATCACTAGGTAAGCGCGGATATGCGACAATACGACACTATATATTTATGCCGCATTGGCACGAACACTCGTGTTGCATGTATGTGCTGCATTTAGTAACTGCAGTAAGTGGAAACTGGTGTTGGTATAATGCGAGGAGTGTGTGCACGTGCAACTGTACAACGAAATATGTGCTACACGTGGATAAAATTGATGTGTCAGTGAAAAGTAATAGTAACCACGCAGGACACCGAAGAATCCCGGTTACAAGTAACAGGGATGTAATAATTTAATACCATATCATACACACATGCGCATATCGGCAATATCAGTCTTCAATAGGCACCGAGGTGCTCTCGAAGACATGCTGTGTACGGTCCCCAGCAAAATAAACACATTGTAAATATATAGCATCTAAAAGTAATGCAACGCAACTAAGAATATTTGAAGATGTATTTTTCAAATGATACGTCATAATCGTCGAATATGGCCATGGAAATGCCATGTTCAGTTCTGTCAGGGCAGTCCAGTGGCCTATTTCAACAACATTGCAAAGTACTTTGAGGGAGTAATCATTTATTTGTCCTGAAATGCATTATTTCATATAGAACTAACAATTGCATATATTTGATGATTAAAAGTATGCAGAATTATTATACTGAATTTATTACATTATCACAGCCAAAATGGCTGTGATAATGTAATAAATTCAGTATAATAAAAATTAATAAATTGATCCTAAAATTGAATATTTCTGCCTCAAAGTATACTTTGCTAGAAAAGCATACTTTGCAATGTTGGTGAAATCGGCTACAGGACATAAGCGCCTCCATCTATCGACAAAGTATATATAAATTGCACTAGGAATCAGTCAATAAAACATTTTAATCACTGACAAATAATTCAGATGATGAAAGCAGGAACAGAAAACAATTAATTGATTGCAAAGAAGTGTTACGTAATGTAGATACGTATCCACTGATAACAGACCGTAATATTCCAATTCAGACGATACGATCAGTTCATTGTAAATTTAGAAGCCATATCTAGCGTTATGTCTGATTGAATTCAGACAAGGCTTAGGTGCAACTTTGAATGACGTTCTTGCTCATTAGCATATAAATTATTACACCATGTTCAACATCGAATATATGTATCATGCATTGCACTAGTATATACAACAATCTTCGTGTTGTTAGAAAGGCAAACTAACAGTGTATCGCTATGTAACTGGTATACCCGCCAGTGTCTAAATAATGCCGACGTACTGATACAAGTTGTGAGGCTAACATTAAATGTATATGCATGTACACACATGTTAATTGAGGCGGCCTGCATTATATCGTGTAATTACACTACCGCCCGCGCTTGCCAGTAGTTGGCAATTTTTGTTCTCCTTCAAATACTTGAATATCATGCTTGAAATCAACTTAGAGGTACACTGGTAGTTCTACACTGCTTGTATTACCTTCAGCTTTCGTACAGCACAGGCTGAAGGTAATACAATCAACTGTCTTGATAGGGAGTTGTCATTGCCAATAGATGTTTAGAAAAGTTGATACTCTGGACAAGCTTAACGCAGGTGGTTGTGTATCAAGCCACATATTCCGGTTGCCATTTGCCTCTGTGTTCCAGACTATAGCTGACTGACCTAGCGGGGAAACTGCATGAATCAAGAGATGAACAACAGAACAATGTACCTCATGATACACTCAGTGATACCTAGAGTGATTCTTCCGAATGTGTTTTGTGGACAACTTTATATGGCTTATGCATTCTCAAATGTCGTTGAATTCGTATAATGTCCGAGCCATTTATATTTAAACGTGTTTAAAGCACTTCAGTAGCCATTTTCACCAACATTGCAAAGTATACTTTTCTAGCAAAGCTTAATTTGAGGATGAAATTTTCAGGATAAATTTATTAATTTTTATTGTACTGAATTTATTACATGATCACAGCCATCACCCAAATGGCTGTGATAATGTAATAAATTCAGTATAATAATTCTGCATACCTTTAATCATGAAATATATGCAGTCGTTAGTTCTATATGAAATAATGCATTTGTGGAAATTACAACGTCATGAGATTCATGATTTTCGCCAATAATATGACTACGAGAAAATTATATATTGCCAGTGAGGTTTCATAGCACATGTTCATAACCAATATCGTCACAGTCTGAACGTAAATACATATAGGTAATTCGTTGTTGTTTGTTTCGTTTGTTTGCCAATTTCGAGTCGATACCAAAGTTCAATCGTTCTGTAGTTGACTAATGCACAACCCGTCGTCATGAGCTCGGATGTGGATAGCCGCTTCCAATGAAATTGGTCCCTATTGCGAGAATTTTCATTGGACGCGGATATCATCATCCGTACACATGACTATAGTACATTCATGAATTATGTTGGAAATTAATAGCCCATTAGTGATATATATGTACATTGAAACCGTTCTAAACCGGACAACCTGGGATGTCCCCCAGGGTGTCCGGTTTAGAGAGGTATGACTGTAAGTCAGGCATTTGATAATTCTGAGCCATAGATATGTGTTTTGCGATCAAGAACAAGACATAATGAAATACAATCATTACATTAAGATCACAGTTGTTGTATTGATGTCCGGTTTAGAGAGGTTCCACTGTATTTTCAATAACAATCAGATAGAAGCCCTGATAATACAGACATCGTGAGCAAGCTGATCATCTTGGGCAATTCTGACCACCTACATAGCACTATACCATTTCTCGAGCCAGCGGTCAAACATTCATATTCCAGTCCGGTTCATATTGTTTATTCAAACGTCCACAAACGAGACCCCGATGTGTAATAGCAATTTCCTTGATTTATAAGTAATATGAAATTGTCGTGGGAAGCCGCAATGAAAGGCCAGTGGGTGGTCGCCCACAATTAAGCAATGACCATAACGGACCACGGTGGACATAGCCAATAATGTACCATAATATCGCAATATTGCTCCTTGTCACATTCCCAGAACTGGACACAATATACGACTTCCACTATCGGTTAGTGTGCGTACTTTTATTCTGCTTGACCGTTCGATGATACGTACATGCTTGATTCCTTTCATCCCACAATACATTGCAACGCCATTGCAAAATATGTATGCGCATGTAGTCTCATAGAACTGCATACGTTTTTCAGATTGTAGATTTATATTGACATGCTTAACCCCTTACAGACGGGATACAATTATAATAGTAGGAAAATCTCATCTTCTTCATTTCATGTCGGAAGTATATGGTGTTACCACTAATTTGAACCGTCTCGACGAGACGGTTCAAATGAGTGGTAACAACATATACTTTCGAGATGAAATAAGCAATAATGAAATTTATTCAACAAAACTTATGGCGTCCATAGACGGAGGTTGGATACTGGAACAAGACACAAACGCCAGAGTCTCATGAACTAGAATACTTTCCATTGAAAGTTTGGCGAGCCATTTTCTGAATGAAAAAGTACAACACCAGCAGGGACCTCATTGTAGACACATACATGGCCGATGTGCATGTAGTCCATGTATGCGCGTTTGTAGTTGTGTAGTGCGACCAGCTTCTGAACTATCCGCTATTATTTTCCACCGAAACTGGATATGTAATTATCCGGCTGCATGCGTGTTTAACCCTTTGAACCCGAAATCCCGCTATATCGGTTTATGCAAAAAGTGCAGATCCAGATGAGCCGGCTCGTAACGAGCCGTCTCATCAGGATCTGCCCTTTTTGAAAGTAATTTTCATATTTTTGAGAACAAAAACACACCCTTTTCATAAATGGACGAATCTGAAAATCATTTTGGGACCATTGGATTGGTCGGAACATTAGCATAGCACAGTCCATTCCAGGTCCTTAGGGTTGAAAGGGTTAATGACTTTGTCTTCTGTCCTGAGACTCACGTCGCATATACTTATGTCGCGCTGTCAAACACGGGGTCAAAATTCCAATGCAAATGTCACATGAACTTGTCACGTGGGACAATGACGTCACCTAATTTCTGGAAAGAGAAGACGCTTGACAGACGTTTTTTTTATATGCATTGATAAATGTACCGTGGAACCTTCAAACACCGGACATCAATATAACACCTGTGATCTTATTTTGATGAGTTTCTGGATCATTTAACTCATGTGATAAATGTCTGTTCGTGTATAGCACATATATATTGCCTGATTTACAGTTCTACGTTTCTAAACCGGACACCCTGGGGACCTCCCAGGGTGTCCAGTTTAGAAATGTTTCACTGTATTGCTGAATGCGAAGATACCAACCACACACACAACACGCGTCATCATTTAATAGCTGGGTACTTAAACCTCGCGTTAAACCCCAACAAACAAACACACAAACAAATAAAATCAATAGCAGGGTTGCGAATTATAAATTCTAGCATGTCTCGAATTGTTTATATTTGTGAATAGTATGACCCATGGCAGCATGCGCATCTGTGTGTAAAATGTCATTTGAGCCGCCGATCGAGAAAATGTATACAGTGGAATTTCTCTAAACCGTACACCAATAGCACATCTGAGATCTTATTTCTGATGGGTTTCTAGTCATTTATCTCAGGTGATAATGCAAGTTCATGATCGCATAGCACACAACTATGGCTCAGAATGATTAAATGTCGGATTTACAGTGAAACCTCTATAAACCGGACGCCCTGGGGACCTCCCAGGGTGTCCGGTTTATAGAGGTTTCACTGTACATGTATTACGATTGCGAGCTGCATGTGACAAGCACCAGCCGGCGAGGCCAAGCATTCTGATCAGTATTTACACTATTCGACATTCAGTGATTCGATTAGGTATTTTCCAGTCGTCACATATATTGAAAAATAATTACCGTGACTGTGCACAAACAATGAATGATCAGGACATAGAATTGTTGGAAAATTCGTCAGACGTTACCTGATAAATAGCCTAGCGTCTGTTGATACCCGGTTAATTCAGGCTCGGCCCGGAAACGGTAGGAATTCCTCGGCGAGCCCCGGAATTCCTGCGCGTTTCATAGCCTTGTCTGATAAACTTGATAATCCAAATACTCTTGACTGGTATTCTCTTTTTTAAAAAGCACTGTTATATCTTACTGAATAGCACAACAATTGATAACAGTGTAGACCCAGATCGGACTGCACGTCTGATCTGAGTCTACACTGATTTAAATAACAGTATTATGTGTGAAAATATGGATCTGGCAAAAGATGCAGTCTCTGGTTAGATTGCGCAGATATGTAGGATGTTCTGTATCGACACTCGTCAAAGGCTCTAAAATGGTTCATTTTCTAAACAATTGCTGCTGTATACGCCCTTGTTTATAAGTATAATCAGGCCCTAAAATATACATTTTGGACCGGCTTTCTATATATACATACATTCAACGGGAGATAACCAGGGGCCCGTTTCACTAAGCTTCGTACGACTAAGAAGTTCGTAAGTGCAAATTTAGGATCGTCTGGAAATTTAAATTGATGGATTTACATTTATTGAGCATAGGCTGCATATGCAGCCTATGCTCAATAAATGAAAATCCATCAATTCATTACAAGAAGATATTGCTAATGTGAAATTTACACTTACGAACATTTTAGTCGTAAGAAGTTTAGTGAAACGGGCCCCAGTTCCGTTCCCTCATTACCATGATCTAGAATTGTTGTACAGTGGGGTCAGCGTGTACGTACACACACGAACGAACACGACAGGTTGTTTCCAACATGTCGTGTTCGTTCGTGTGTGCACTTACATCATGACTCCACTGTAATTCATGTATAAAAAAATGTAAATATTTGTCTGCATTTTCTCTCATTTCGCATCAAAACGAGACGGTTCAACTGAGTGGTAACAACATACACTTTGGGTGGGTAGCGAACCAACCTGTCGTGTTCGTTCATAAGGTCCCCTTTCTCAACTTGTCTATTTGTGCAAGTATACTGTAAATGTATAGCCATGCTTTTAGCGCAGGCCTCAGTGGACGTCGATCGATCAGTGTTCCCTGTTAAACATGTTACCGCCGTCATTAGAACCTGGCTCCACGATAAATTATCTGCCCTTGTGTGTCCGGCCTTGGACGTTTTAATGGCCGCCATAAATCCGCGGAAATGGTCAGTTTGTCAGAAATCCCACGTGGAATTCATTAAGCATATTAGCCAAGATGGAAAAGGTGTAAAACATGCATGATTCTGTCAGGTTTTAATAGAGAGATTTCTTGTCGGCTTTCAGGGTTTTATTGGTACACGTATTGTGACCGTTGATGCATGTACAACGACATTGTCGACGGTCAAACGACGGTTTCTAATTAAAATACGGTCGGTTATTACGGCGGCGCGGTTTGATCTGAACATTTGATTCACATTTAGTGGCCTTAATGAATGCATATGTGTATGTAATTGATACATATGTGTGTGTTATTGCAATATAAATATATAAGTAACGAGCATTACACATTACGTATTCCAAACATATGTATATTGCAGTATAATGAGTGTGTATTATTGCTATGACGCAATACACGGAGTAATGCTGCCACTTAATACAAAGCATGAAACGGGGTGTGTGAAGTTGGCTCTCCCATGAAACGCCTTCTGGCATCCGCGAACTTTTAATATGAGTATACTATTTTTTATATTAATACTGGCGAAATGTTGAAACATATTATTTTGAGGAAATTTTGAGCTGCAAATTAAACTGTTTTGTTTTATAATAACAACAGTATGGAGAAATACATGTATGTTTATATACTTGAACCAAATCACGGATACTGGCATTCGTTCAAATAATCCACGTATCGGCAAAGCAGAACATACGACAAGTCCCGCGGCTGACTCCATATGATCTGGTAATCAGCTTTGCATTTGTCTAAAGCAAGGTACAGAATCCTGAAATTTACTTCAAACGCATAGTCGTGTCACAACGGATTCGAAATTGCATGCGCTGACGTTTCATTGGTCGAGCGTCTCATGACATCACCGTGACGTCCGTTTAATGACATCGTTATTTTCAATAAAACATATATATTTCCAATCATGTTCATATAACTGTTGTTAACTGATATATAAAATTCCCTGCCGTGGTTTTTGATACATTTATTTATATCAGGGCCATCAGGCTAGGCTGGGAAACGGTAGGAATTCCTCGGCTCGCTGAGGAATTCCTACCGTTTCCCAGCTTAGCCTGATACATTTTACAACAAAAGACGTTTAAACATTGTATTGTCCATCTTCTCTCATAGACCACGAGAAAGCCCGCAGATGCATTAGTGCGTGTTTGTATCGGGCTCTAAGGGCAAGTGTGGGATATAAAACATCGCATTGACAGCAACAGTACATTAGGATAATTGCAGCAATCAATGCAAATGTTCTGTCCGCCATGTCTATGTGTTAAAATGTCAATACATGGTAACACCGAGAAAGCCAACACAGTGGAACCTGTCTAAGCCGGAAACCATTCGGAAGTACCCAGTGCGATACGGGTTGATAGGCTCCAATCCAATCATTGGGCGCCAAATGTCACAGGGCGAGAAAAATGTGCTCCGGCTCGGGGCTCGAACCCGGGACCTCTGGTTTACTGTACCATCGCTCTAACCAACTGTGCTAGCCGGGCACGAATACACATCGTCTCCCCATAGTGAGTTACGTACCGTGACATATATGAGCACTAATGTTTTGCGATCATGAACATAACATTATCAGTGCAATGAAAGGCATTGCAAATAGCAGGATCGAGCTCATCAATATATCCGGGTTAAATAGATTGTGACGTGTGCTATGCAAATTACAATGTATCAAATATAAAGACCATTCGACGGTTATTCTACAAGCCGTTACAAATAAGACATATGCATGTGTATCATATGTACGTGACGTTGCCCAACTAAACACATCATATTTGCTGTAGAGTTTACATTTATATGTAGAAGCGAAACAATTTATTATGTTCAACCGGTTTCCATGCGTTTGCAGACCATCCGAGACGGGCGCTACAGAGTACGACTATTGAAAGGACACAACTTATGGAGTCTTTTGAATATCTGACCCGGACCGGACAGCCTTAGGACACCCCAGTGTCCGGATTAGGAGAGATTCCACTGCATCGTTCATGTGACCCATATGCGCATTATCCACGTAAATCAACGTTGTTGCCCTCACGCTATTTTTATACCAGCTACTTGATTAGTTTAGCAGGCATCCATAAACGTATCGGCCTTTCTACAAATTCCGCTGTACCATTAGTGGGGGATTTACGACCTTGACCTCTGGCAGACCACTGTTTAGTTGCTCTATGTCCAGTACACGTGTCTGATCTCCTTCGCACACCCTGTGTAACCAAATACTAAAAACACGAATTATGGTTTTTCTTATATCTGGTTGCAAATGGTGTGGTTTAAATTTAAAAGTACAAACAAATACAACGATTACAAGCAAGCGCCATGTATTATAGCGAGTAATTATACAACTGTGTTTCTTCGGCACATAATTATGGAGGTGAAAGGGTAGTCATTAATGTGGGAGGAAATATGATTGGAGGAAAACTCAGTCTTGTCCGATGTGGCGACAACCGTACCATTTCGTCTATGGCCCTTGTCGAAGGTCGAATCCGCTTGTGAGAAGTTCGCTCATTAATTAACTCTTTGCATGCTGGGAAACTTGTGGGCTATAAATAGTTCAAAACTTGCGGACAAACATTCTTCATATTTTCTAGTATTTCTCCCCGTAAATATCATGAATATGTCTTGGAATTTCATTAGAATTGAGTCCTGGGGATTCAATTCTAATGACATTTCAAGACATATTTACATAGAGAAATAAAATATATACTCCTAACTCGTTTGGCGGATATTTTCACCGCTAGCATGCAAAGAGTTACGGTGCGGATTCGGCAATCAGTGGCAAAGGCAACGGTTAACCTGGTTTACCTTATACGAGCCATACATTAGAAGAAAACGAATATTAGTGTTTCTAGTATCGCGTTACACAGGGTGTTGCATCCAAGTAGCATGGTAAACGTTCCAACATCTGGGCATGCCTGGCCAAGGACGCAGTATCGTATGTCTGTAAATGCTAGGTGATGATGACATATTACCTTTTCATCAGGTAATTCGCAACGCATTGACCGATTACGCGTTGATTGATAACAAATTGTCGCTTCTGCGTTGACTAGATGCGCACATCCACGTTGTAACGAGTTAAAAATGTCCGTTTCATTGATGTTACCGAACAACGTCAGTGTAATGACGCTACACAAACAAGTCGCGTTATTGTCAACGAAACCATGTTATATTTACCCATCCGCTAGCATTGAACGTTACCTGATATATAAAATACAATACGATTGTATTTTGCTATCAAAGGTATCAGACTCGGCTCGGAAACGGTAGGACTTCCTCGGCAAGCCTCGGAATTCCTACGCGTTTCCTAGCCTAGACTGATAAACGTAATATCCAAAGACGCTGACTTTGGTATTCTGTATTGCTATAACAAAGGATATCTATAATTTGTGCTATGAGCTGACAACAACCGGCTTATTATGTTTCTAAACAGTATAAATCCCAGTCAGCTTGTCTAATCCTGCAGTGTGATAATAATCACATTGTTCATGCTAATTTCTTTTTACCAAATCGCGGGCAGTGATGACCCTGACCAGACTGCGCAGTCTGATCCGGGTTTACACTGGTAGCAAAGACAATAAGCCCGGTTTTATCAGAGACGATGCCCACTTGTAAATGTACGTTTGCTGATGTATCAACGTATATGTGCAACAACGGTAGGTCATCGTCGCGTAATTGCGATGATTTATGTGACTGTGAAAGACATTAAAACTTCAAACGCAAAGACAAATGTAGAAAACATAGTTTTACCCATTATACGTCTCCTACACCTACAGACATACATCAAAACCAGGCGACGGTTTGAAATGTCGCCCGCTGTCAGCGCATTCCGAAATAACGGGCCATGAATGGGACTTTCAGCTGGGTACATTTTTATCACCAACGTCGACTGTCATTTACCCGCGAGTACGCAATAAAATGCGCCAGAACCATCGAGAATTAGAAGGCCCGATGGCCATAACTTACGATGCTATGACACAAAGACTTTTCAATTTCAGATGACACTTTAATGTCTATGTTTGAAATCGAATTACTATATGTTTGTTTGTTTGTGTGTGTTCAGACGCGTGTACTGGTGGTCTGTAATATATAATAATAAGCACTTCACTGATGTCATAATATAACATTATGGTAACAGTATGAACACATGAGGCAACAGTACAAGGTAGCATTTGTATGGAATGTATATAAAACCTACTTACACAGTCTGATCAGTAGCCGATTTCACCAACATTGCAAAGTATACTTTTCTAACAAATTTAAGTATACTTTGAGGGAGTAATCATTTATTTTTCCCGAAATGCATTTTTTCATACAGAACTAACGGCTGCATGTATTTGATGATTAAAAGGATGCATTATTAATATACTGAATCTATTACATTATCACAGCCATTTTGGCTGTGATAATGTAATAAATTCAGTATAATACAAATTAATAAATTTATCATTAAATTGAAAATTTCTCCCTCAAAGTATAGTTTGCTAGAAAATTATACTTTGCAATGTTGGTGAAATAGGCTACAGGGCCTGCCCTGTTCACTCCTTCAGTCAATAGAGTACCATTCTTATAATACAAAAATGAACATACCCTTATCTGGCGATATGTATGTGCTAGCAGACGTACATACCCAAGACGAACATGATATGCAAAAGGCCCCATTTCTCCATTCACCGTTACAGTTATATATATAATTTATAAAACAAAAAACACTGGCCAATTCCATGGACCGAACAATACCAAGAAGGATAGTATTCCTGATTCCGTCATAATTAATTTCTGTTTATTTTATCGGAAACAAATAGTGTAAAAGCCTGATATGATATTTGGATGCATATTGAATTGGCTGTGACTGGAGAAATGAGACTTCTGGCTTTTGCGAGGCTACAGCAGTGTGCTATTTGATCACGAGCTACACTGGTCATAGTTGCAGCACGTACGGTACGGGAGGGTCACAGAGTTACAGGCTGCACCTACACTGGTCACTAACACCATACGCCACACTTCTCACATGGTGCTTGATCTTTCTCTACGTTGGTCCCGCAAGCGTTAATCCCCGTTTCTTCAGTCACAGTACCGATTACATAGAATTTATGTTTAAGATCAAATGGTGTTTATCGCAATTTCAAACAGATCGTATTATTTTGAGACGATGAATGCAATACATTAGCAGGGTTATATATTACATATTATATCAACGCACTAAATGAATGTAAATCGATGTCATAAAAACCAATAGACAATACTGTTGTAATATATTATGATTAGTTTTCATGAATACGGGATTGCGATTGGCAGGTTGATTTTAGTTAAATTTCCCACCCAGGGTAGTCTTTGGACAATTTAATGACACTTGGGAGACAAGATCATAATATGATTTACACATAATTGCGTCTTCAATGTGATGGGATAAATGCATCACATATATGTGCAGGGGCGGATCTGGAGGGGGGAGAGGTTCCGGCGTTGAACACCTCCCCCCACACCCCACGTTCAGCCATGGAGTTTACATATATCACAGTTTATCACCAGTTGGAGTCTGAATTTAAATGCCGTAAAACACAGGAAAGTGCATTTCCAGACATCTAGATTTCAATTTTTTCCGAGGGGAACATGCCCTAGCATAGTGGCGCTCTGAAATAGGACAACCCCCTCCCCCCTTTCCCACTGAGCTGATCAAGCTGATTTGGCCGCTGACATATATGATAGGGACATTATAGCGCTTGCGACCAGCGTAGTCAGATATCAGTCTGATCAGGGCATATGCGGTTCATAATAACTGAAGTAGTCATTATGTCGTCTGCACAGCGAATAAATTCTAATCCGTCGATGAACAGGCCACACTGTATGAAACGCCAAACCTACATAAACTCAACTAATAATTAGAGCTAGCATTAAATATGTATAGCTAACTCCAAATGATTTAGAGCACTCTTCAAATGATTTGGAGCTAGCTTTAATCATTTAGAGCTAGCATTAATTAGTTGAGTTTATGTAGATTTGGCGTTCCATAAAACTAAGGCATTGTTCAGTGTTTCTCTCAAACCTCCTGGTTTATCTTCCTTCATCAATAACAGAATCTTTGTTTACAGTCATTGTTAGATGGTTACCGTGTCGTCGAAATCCGAATATCTATCCACTGCTATACGTGCCTGTGACTGGAAACATGGTGCGTTTAGGATTTGTGACCAGGGTAGCTCCTGATCAAATAGCACACGCATGTAGCCTGATGACGATATAATAATCATTTTCAGAAGGATGCCGGGTGTTTCATTCATTGAATGGGGAACAGTGCCGATGCTGATCAGACTGTGCGGATGCACAGGCTCGTCACAAAATCACAAATACGGATACGTCACAAATTGGTCACAATACACATACGCCTGATTTCTTCAGTCACAGCCACATACAGTGAGATGAGCGTATAAGTGCACACACGAACGAACACGACAGGTTGGAACCAACCTGTCGTGTTCGTTCGTGTGTGCACTTACACGCTGACCCCACTGTCGTTATGTTTTATACATATTAATCGTGTGTAACAGCGTGTTTTTTTCCAGGGTACACGTATTTTCAAAACTAGTGGATATACTCACACAGCGTTACATTTCCGTTTCCAATCATATCGTACTCCACAGATCTCAAAACGTGTGAGGTTGTATCGAGATTTTACGATATTGCGTGAAGTTTATGGACCATAGTAAACCCCACCGCTCCCGACTCGCAGGCACGGGTGTCGAAGACAGCCAGGCGCGCTTCCATCTGAAATCTTCATCATATTACTGATTTCAACAGTTGCTTTTTCCAAACTATTATGCATATCATCAGTAACATTATCTAGCGTGAAAGCGGTTTTGCACACTCGGTTTTGCAATTCTATTGGACTTCCTGAACTTGATGCGGACTTTGGATTCATTTGCCATCTAAGTAAATAGACTTATGTTATAAACTATGAGTTGCAAATTAGTTTGATCTGTGTGATTTTGTACTTAAGAAGATGCGCGATATCTCATTTTCATATATAAAACATTTACGATAGTTTCCGTAAATGATGTCGAATGTTAACGAAATGTTCGGAGCAAATGCGGAATATAATTTCGCATTTGGTTTGAAGGTTTCATCAACTGTTGACGTCATTTACAGAAAATACAACACAGTTCCTGTAAATATTTTTCATGAAAACTCGCATATTGTCTTAGGTACAAAATCACAAATGGCCTGACTTTGCAATAGTGATGGTCGATGAAATCATTGTTAACTGGATGGATATAAGTATGTGCTATAAATTGGGCTTATATGTTTTGCGATCAGTGTTGATCCAGATCAGCCTGTGAATCCGCACAGTTTGATCAGGATCTGCACTCGTTGCCATTCCATCAATGAAACACCCAGCGATCTTCTAATTAGCAATACAGATAGTTATCAGGCTACACGAGTGTGGTATTTGATCAGGACTTACACTGGTCACAAATCCCATAAGCCATATTTCTCCAGTCACTGCCACAATTTCTAAATTCTCAGCAATGTCGCCTTGTACAAGCATACAGTGGGGTCAGCGTGTAAGTGCACACACGAACGAACACGACAGGTTGGAACCAACCAACCTGTCGTGTTCGTTCGTGTGTGCACTTACACGCTGACCCCGAACCAACCTATCGTGTTCGTTCGTGTGTGCACTTACACGCTGACCCCACTGTCTGATATGACACTACACAGCCGCCTGAGTTAATCTTGCCAATATGTCAAACGTTTCTAAACATCTATTGGCAATCTCAACTCGCAGTACAGCACTTTATTGGTTGAGCTTGAGCTGTGCTACAGTCAAGCTGCGTTACCAAGCACAATATTCAAGTATTTTGAAATGCTTCGTTTTCCAAATATTGGCAAGATTAGCGCTGGCGGTTGTATACCCAACAAATGTTTCAGTAACAAATTTCACCTTGATTCGTTTCTAAACTCACATCGCCAATTAGTGTGTATGGGCAATGCATAGACAATAGTAGGTTATAGTGGGGTGAATGGGAAAACAATATCTGGCAAGGCTTAGGAAACGGGATGGGCGAGGCTCTGCCGAGCACATCCCGTTTCCGTGCCGCGGCAGATATTTGTTTTCCATTCACGGCACTAACCTACTATTCTATTTATTCAAAACGCAGTAAAAAATAACGCCAGCCACCGCACATATTCATACGCAGTGATTAGGTCGTATTGGCAAGATATCAAAAGAAATCACGGCACCGTGTTTCGCGGCACATACACACTGTGTTGACGGGATAAAATACATGTAGTTTTGCAAAAAAGAAGATATTTCGTCCGCCTCTCGGATGCAGTTGTGTACATTACAGTCCTTAACACCGTAACAAGACGGGTGAAAACCGATTGCAACCATTCCATGTCTGTCACAAGTTATTTCTGCATATTTTATGCAAATGAGCTGTGACATCACAGTAAGTTCATTTAAATAATGTAACTTACGATATTTGTTTTTCCATTAAAATCAATATTATTGTAAATAAAAAAAAGAAATTCTTTGAAATTTGTATTTCTTTATGTATACAGGATCAATATATGAAATTAATTAACCCTTAGACCGCTATCTTATTTTCTTTTGTCGTCTGTTGTTTATTTTCTATTTTCCATTGTTATCATCAAAAACATGCTTTGACAGCACTTTAGAATAATTTACAACATGCTTTGACAGCACTTCAGAATCATTTCCATTGGAAATGATTCCGAAGTGCTGTAAAGCCATGTTTGTCTTGAGATATAAGGCAAGATATAAAAACAACAGCGTACGGTCGTATAACTCATGTTAGAACGTTTCTGGAACACATTTTTGACAAATTAGCATGGAATTTCGCCTCAATTATTCTTCCACCTCGTTCAGACTAGACGCAACTTTGATCCATGTTCTGTTTGAAGTAAAGCATGTTGCGACGTTTGTGATAGCTATCAAAACATGTCGAATGTTGATGGTGCGAAACAAATGCAATCTATCACGCCGCGATATATTCCAAGAACGTTAACTCTGTTAGATGGCAGCGGTAAGTAGTGAAAGATCTACGGCCATGTATTTTATTGCGGTGTTATGACAGAAGAGTACATGTGTGCATGTATCACAAGTCGAAGTGAGCGAGCGTGCATCTGACTGTCACAATACGTACTTAAAGAGATCACACATGCGACCAGAAAACAAAATAAGTTGTTTGATGCGTTTCCTTCAAAGTGTCCGTATCTTTGTTAACGAAATATCGTTGTTTCCATCAAGGAACATTTATGATAGTGCTCAACTATTCGATTTAAACTATGACCAACAACTAAACTAGTTTCACGTGATCCGGTGATTTATTTCCCATCGTAAGTCTTAATTCACTCTCTGATCTAAAACAACAAACATGATGTTTAACCCTTTCACCCCTAAGTAACTGAATGGGCTGCGATATGTTTGTTTTGCAACCAATCCAATCATCGCAAAATGATTTTCAGACTAGTCCATTTATAAAAAGGGGGTATTTGTTTTTCTTAAAAATATGAAAATTACTTTCAAACAGTGCATATCCTGATGAGACGGCTCGTTACGAGCCGGCTCAATCTGGATCTGCACTGTTTGCATACACAGATATAGCGGGCTTTCGGGTTCAAAGGGTTAAAGTCACAGTGTGTCAAATTATTATCATATTAATGTGCTTAAAATGCGAAATTAATACATGTACATGTATTCGCCTCACACGTATACGTTTGCCACTAAGGCCAATATAAATGCTCCAGTTAATTATTTGTGTTTGACCGTTCCAACACGGTATCCTTGAGATTAACTCCATTTAGGAGAATCAAACAGACGGCCGTAACTATAGATCATAGTAGGTTAGTTTAGGAAGCGGGATGGGCGAGGCTCTGCCTCGCCCATCCCGTTTCCGTGGCGTGCCTAGATATGTTTTCCCATTCACGGCACTAACCTACTATTGCATTTATCCCGTCAACACCTACAACTAGCTTTAAAATGCAAACAAATAACCCCAGCCGCATCCTCAAAATCGGAGAATCGACTAGTATGACAACCGTACATATTCATACGCAGTGATTAGGTCGTATTGACAGGATATCACAAAGGTTTCACGGCACATACGCACTGTCTTGACGGGATAAATTGCTTTGCTTTACCTGCTACAAGACATGACCTGCTTTAGATATGCATAGCTGGCTTACAACGAAATTTAAAGCCTGACGTTTCATGGGTCGCACAGTCTCAAATGATGTTAGTTAATGATGTCAACGAAACCCACGTCATATAATTATCATTATGTAGCGCAAACGTGTGATGGGCCCGTTCCACTAAACTTCGTACGACTAAAATGTTCGTAAGTGAAAAATTATGATATGACAAAATTATGTAAATTTCACATTAACAATGTTTTCTTGTAAACAATTATTGGATTTACATGTATTGAGCATAGGCTGCATATGCAGCATATGATCAATAAATGTAAATCCATCAATTGACATGTCCAGACGATCCTAAATTTGCACTTACGAACATTTTCGTAATACGAAGTTTAATGAAACGGTCCCCAGGCTCGGGCCGGAAGCTGTAGGAATTCCTCGGCAAGCATCAGAATTCCTACGCGTTTTCTAGCATTGCATGATAAACTTGAAACAAAAAGACGTTGGAGTAGTATTCTCAAATTCTGCATATTTCTTTGAATGCAAGATGTCTGCAACCGTAACACATACACCACGGATTGGTGATTTGTTGGGTCTGACAGAGAAAAACGCAACAAACGTTGCGATACAAACTTCGATCAAACAACCTCGCTGCTTGGACGTAAGATACTTTTTATGAAGTGTGAAGTGATGAATGATTTTGGAGGCTGATAATGCTTTAAACGATTTTAAACGAGGACGTTTCCTAGTTGTTGCATCGTTGTCTACAAGGTTCAGACTTACGTCTCCAATAGCCAGACAGAGTAGGCTCCGTATCTTCCACGTGAATTGCAAAACCTTGCGTTTGCCGTTCCGTGGCCTAACGCGACGAAAGGAAGAGTACTTGTGATTTACGAGGTTGTGTTTTTATCATTTTGTTTAGAAAATGAGTATTTCACGAAGCCTGATATGTTTGCTTAAGCGCATATCAAGCCGCAAACCTCTTTCATCTTTGATATTGCTCTAATAGGCGCAATTTGTTCTGTCACCGCGTTTTAAACAGGTAGTAACAAATTGGGCCGAAGGAATGCGGGGACGAAGTCGGTCTTGTGTCCGTACTTAAGAACGATTACGGTTTCTTATTATGTTTAATATTCGGGATCCGCGTATCTCACCACTCAAAGCCTATTATTCCTTCGAGGATCATCAAAAGAGCTGATAGACGATAGTTATTGAAAAATAGTCATTTAATTGAAGGAAGGTTTTTCAAATGTTCGTGCTCAAAGGGTCCCCGTCTTTCCGGTATCCTGGTTTCCTGCCGTGTCTTATCAAGTGTTAAGTCAATTTCTATGTCTACTTCAAAATCTATCATTTATATGTTTAAATTGTATTTCCTGTCTAGATCATGGTTGAATCAGTGGAATCTCTCCAAACCGGAAACCAAGAAAACACATGTCAGGTGATAATGTCTGTTCGTGATCGCAGAGCTCACAACTATGGCTTAAAATGATCAAATGCCTGATTTACAGTGAAACCTCTCTAGACCGGACGGAACCTCCCACAGGGTGTCCGGTTTAGAGAGGTTTCACTGTACTTTGTGATGTAATTGCACAAATATGTCAGCCATACTGGATATCATTTTTGTATCAATATGTATTCATTAAAATATACATGCAATATAAATAATAACACGAGCTTCGAAATGTTTTGATCACCAACTCCAATAAACCAACCGGGCCAGTGGAGATATCATCTACAATTTTTACTTGAACGTGATTTTTCACTCATAACTTAATTGGTTCAGTATTATATAACCAGCTACGTTCTTGCCCAGGGGCAAAGTATACTTTGAGGGAGTAATCATTTATTTTTCCTGAAATGCATTATTTCATATAGAACTAACAAATGCATATATTTCATGATTAAAAGTATGCAGAATTATTATACTGAATTTATTACATTATCACAGCCATTAAATGGCTGTGATAATGTAATAAATTCAGTATAATAAAAATTAATAAATTAAAAAAAAAAATGAAAATTTCTCCCTCAAAGTATAATTTGCTACTAAAGTATACTTTGCAATGTTGGTGAAATAGTCTACTGATTAGCAACATTTCTGAAAACATATTGGCAATGCAAACTCGCAATCAAGCAATTTGATTGTCTAAGCACAGCTCAGGATCAGCCAATCAAACTGCTTGGTTTCAAGCACAATATTAAAGTATTTGGTAATACAAATCGACAAACATTGGCAAGATTAGCACAGGTTGTGGCGTATGTGTGTATGTTTTAAATAGCTATGTCTTCATGACCGTGTACCATTTATATAGCAGTAACACTATGTACCATCGAATGCGTGGCATGGTCCTATGTTCAGATAAGTCGATTGCATGTGCGTGCTGAAATATAATGATGTTGGTATCTATGCATTTTTGTTTTCTTTTTTGCTATTGACGTTTTGCACCTTGCGTCTGATGTAGCTACTACAGTGGCTGGTCAAAGGCAACTTTGGACACAAATAGATACGTTTGTCAGAAAAGGTTAACATTAACCGACAATGGGACAATGTTCACATAATTTGAGAATGACAGAGTGTCACATAGCACTCGTATATTAAAGGGAAATCGAGGGGCAACATGTTCGTGTGTTTTATTTTCATCGTATGAGGACTTGAACTACATATATATTCCCATCGTTGAAAGCCAATATGTTTCACCCTCTGAGCACTCAAATGATCACAAATTTGATTGATTTGTTGTACATAATATATTGCATTATTGAGTAGAGTGAATACACATTAATAGACAATCTAAGTGGTCAGTAACATTTAATTGTTGCTGATGGAAAGTCTGGTTTCAAATACCAGACCGTTAATTTGTTATTGCCAGTGGAATGGTTACAACCAAACTTCAAACAACACATAATGGCTTTGATGACAACGGACAAACGGGATTACAACACACTTCGTGTTGTTATTTCCATTAATATGAGATGTGTATGTAATACTGAAGGTCAAATTTACGCGACTCACACTACCAGGTATAGTAAAAGTAAGACGCTATATAATATATATATTGCTACTAACTTGTCAAAAATGCACCCGTTCCCATTTGTTCTATCGATGTATTTAACCGACATTGAAAACATTTTCCGATCTGAAAGTCCATCCTGTCCCGTCCTTCAGAGTCTGTCCGGTACACATGTCGTAAGTCGCAAAACATTTAAACTATTATAGGCAGAGACCTATTACTTTGCACATGGAATATATGGCTTAAGAATATATCTCCCCCGTTCAACTTTCTGCAATTTATCATTGTAACTCGGAATTAGCTTCGTAAATATGATTGAATATTTGTATAATCTGCATCTGACACTGTTCGTCTTAACCCTTTCAACCCTAAGGAACTGGAATGGACTGTGATATGCTAATGTTCCGACCAATCCAATGGTCACAAAATCATTTTCAGATTCGTCCATTTATGAAAAGGGGGTGTTTTTGTTCTAAGAAATATTAAAATTACTTTCAAAAAGTGCAGATCCTGATGAGACGGCTTGTTACGAGCCGGCTCATCTGGATCTGCACTTTTTGCATAAACCGCTATAGCGGGATTTCGGGTTCAAAGGGTTAAGGCATACTGTATTGTGTATTGCGTTGCCATCTGAGCCATCTTAACATGGACAAGCTATCGTCCAGTTTCATCTGTTGTAGCGTTTGACACAGACAGCACATACTTTGACAGATAAAGGAATACGATTTAGTACAATATGTTTTAGAATTAAGTATTGACAACGTACTGTCCGCTTACCAAGTCTGATTGCTGACGATAAATGTGCCCATTTTTTTAAAAGTCAGAAATATCTACACAGGTTATTGAGAGTGCACAGTCATATAGGCTATCTTGCGTGTACTTACAATGTATACCGCATTGAGTGCAATAAGAAATATTGATTTTATATGGGATTGTTCCGCTATAATAGGTGTATGTTTGATTTAGAGGATATTACATGAGTGATGATTTAATATGATGGTTATTAAACGAGTTTACTGATTTCATAAGAAACGAGGCTATGCCGGGGGTGTTCCGGAGCTGCAACCCCCCCCCCACCCCCACACGGTTCAGCCACGGAGTTTACATAGATCAAAAAGTGCATTTCGAAGAACTGGAAAATAGGACAACCCCCTAGTTGCGAACAGTAACTCTTGCAATTAGTACGGGAGTAGATTTCAAGAGTTACCTTCGCAACTAGACAACCCCCCACCCGTTCCCCAAATGATGGATCCGCCCCTGCTATGGTGACACTACGATTTAAAGGGTCGGACAATTTTGACTTATGCGATACTCTAATCTTGTGAACACTCGTACTTCACAAGCCATATCATTGTACCGGGCACGAAACATATATGTAATTGGTACCATTGTTGGCGGTTCACCAACTTTGCCATGTCAGCCCGTGTGGAGGCTCGAACCCAGGCCCGTAGCCAGGGGGGGTCGGAGCGGTCGGAGCGGTCGGACGGTGGACGGTGGAGCGGTCGGACGACCCCCCCCCCCCCCCGCCCAGCCTCGAGGTCACTTTTTTAGCCTCGAGGTCCACTTTTTTAGACCCCCTAGATATCTCAGGCCCCTTCGGCCTTCGAAACGACCTCCCCTTCAAACAGGTCTGGCTACGGGTCTGGAACCATATACCTTCCAGTTAGAAGGCGCATGCTCCAGAGGCCCTTTTCACCAAACTTCGTACGACTAAAATGTTCGTAAGCGCAAATTTCGGATCGTCTGTAAATTTCAATTAATTGATTTACATTTATTGAACATAGGCTGCATTTGCAGCCTATGCTCAATACATGTAAATTCAATAATTGTTTCCAAGAAAACATTGTTAATGTGAAATGAAAAGACTATCATAATGTTGCGCTTCCGAACATTTTAGTCGTACGAAGTTTAGTGAAACGGGCCTCAGAGCTGTAGTACCCGATCAGTAATTAGGCTGGTCAATAATGACGCATTATTATAGTAACCGACATTTCTCCCGTCAGAAACGCAGATCACGTCAGCTCGTTAACTCGAGACAAAACATTCAACAACCTCTTCCTGTTTTCACTTTGTATCACGTCAATCAGTGATGTAACTAGGGTTACCTCGTGCGCTCGTGTACATTGTCTTTGATGTTGAAATTGACATGGAACAAGGCATGTCATTGTCATTTCATCTTACGCGGTAGGTACGCGTGTTGTCCGTGTTTTACATCCGTGTTGATTTGAACATACACTGTATGTTTTTGTTATATGTTTTGTTATTCCCGCCCGCAAAGAGCCGTTTATATGTTCATATAGCGAACACGTTAATCAATGATAAGGTCAACGTTTTATCCAATGACATGTTGAGTACCTAACTGTAGATATTTTAATTCTTAATTACATTTTCCGAGTCATCCAGTTCACGCAATTTGGTTGAGTTTGCTCAGAGCGAGTATCTACGACAAATGTCTAGTAAAACTTATTCCGTATCCTGCATCGACATGGTGTACATATGTTTTTAAAACAATTAATGAAATTGTTGAACATCGAAGTCAGTTTACATCGTATTTCAAATGCAAGTAGCAGGTACGTTTGATTGCGCTGAAGTACACATTTTACAATCACTAAATTATTGTTGAGAATATTGTCCAGTCGAACCTCCCCGAACGGCCACCTGTCTACAACAACACCCTCTCTGTAACAGCCGCTATTTTATATCCCAAATGGATGATTTCCTCTATATCTAACCCTTAGACTGCTGAGCATGAACATTGTCCTCTGATGTTGCTTTTTCATTCTTTCTAAATATAAACATGCTTTGACAGCACGAATCATTTCCATTGGAAATGATTCTAAAATGCTGTCAAAGCATGTATTTGATGAAAATTATCGAAGAAAATAAATAAACATTTAATTCAGCATTAACCTCCCTACAACAGCCACCTCTCTACAACAGCCAGTGTTACGTCTTCGCATGGGTGGCTGTTGTAGAGAGGTTGCACTGTATCGTTGATATTTCAATACACAGTTTCAGTAGATGAACGGCTTCCTGAACCTTGTAGTCATATATATATTTACACCTTCTATTCATTCATAATGCAACGACGTATTGCGTTTACATCCCAATACAGTACATTAGACACACGTGACGTCGCGCGATGTTGTTGATTGGTTAAACTTCGCAACGTTGAAGTAACAGGAATTGCGACAAAATGACGTAAAACAATATTATTGTTAATTTTGGTTATTTACAGTTTTGAAACTATCAGAAAGTGCAGTGTAAATATAAGTAATAAAACCATGGGCTGTTGCGTATAATGGGGTGAACAATACATTTGATATGTTTAAAGCGCTTTGCACAGACCAACTGTATTGTACGGACCAGTAAACGAAATAGTCAATGGTTTTATTCATTAAGTACATGCTATATTGAGATGTGAAAATAAAACATTTATTGACAGTCGGTAGTCATGGCTTATACTAGTATATGTTATATGTCGGATATGGTTCATGCAGTATCGCTCTGAACACATAGTCTGAGTAGAAATGATATACTACCAAAGAATAAACACTATTTCACGACATAAATAACATATTTTCACATTGTGCACAATATATTTACATCACATGGCAATTTGTGCAATTACAGTGGGGTCAGCGTGTAAGTGCACACACTAACGAACACGACAGGTTGGAACCAACCTGTCGAGTTCGTTCGTGGTTCCAACCTGTCGTGTTCGTTCGTGTGTGCACTTTACACGCTGACCCCACTGTACGTCAGCCAAAACAATCGGGCTACCATATACAGTGTAGCCATAGAGCATTTCCTCATAGCCTGAACACTGAAACTACAGTGGAATCTCTCTAAACCGGACACCCTGGGAGGTCCCCAGGGTGTCCGGTTTAGAGAGACTCCACTGTAATTCGGGTATATCAGCGTGCCGAGACATGCTTCTGTTAATTGCTAACATCAATGATTATTATCAGTCTATATAAGTTACAGTGAAACACATCAAATTAAACAAGCATATGTTGCTAGGTGTTCGGTTCAGAGAGGTTCTACTGTATAAAGAAAGTCATATAAATCGATTGCCCACTTTGGAAAACCATGACGAATTTCCTTTAGAACCAACAAATTCCACACACAGTGGAACCGATCACACCCATGTTCTTATTTTTGATAAGTTTCTTGGCCATTAATCTCGGGTAATAATGTATGTTCGTGATCGGTTAGCACACAACGGTGGCTCAGAATGATCAAATGTCTGATTTACAGTGAAACCTCTCTAAGCTGGACACCCTGGGAATTCCCAGGGTGTCCGGTTTAGAGAGGTTTCTCTGTATATGCCAACGCCGATGATGGCACGGGAGCAGGTCTAGGGGAAGTTTGGTAATCTATTTATAACATCGGCCATAACTATGGTTATAGATGGGATGTCCACGCGTCGGAATAACAGATGCACCTTGCTGGTAATTGGGCACATTCAGAAAATGGCAATATTAATATGTTTCACGGACATTCTTACTGGAGGTAAATGCATTTTTTCACTACCTCTGACGGCGGATTGTGGTGATGTGTTTCACATGACTGCGAAAACAACATGCATCAAATCGCGGACGGGTTATGGTAAAAGAGATGTTTCTGCTGTAATTATCTTTGACATTTCATGTCCGTTCGCGCCGCTTAGCGCCACATCCGTTCTGACCTTTACATGAAAAATTACATAGTGGCTTTCGTTTCTGGCGAGTATAGTGACGTACTGTTTGTATTCCACGGTCAACAATGTATGATGTTCGTTCCTTCAGAAGACATGTCCAGCTCAAAGACTTTGAAACGTGTGTTTAACAAAGCTTTCTCCAAGATGGAAGCAAATTATATGGCAACGTCAAGCCATTCATTGTACAGTGAAACAACTCTAAACCGGACACCCTGGGAAGTTCCCAGGGTGTCCGGCTTAGAGATGTTTCACTGTAGATCAGGCATTTGATAGATCAGAGCCATAGATGTGTGTTATGTGATCACGAACAGACATTATCACCTGATATAAATGGCCAAGAACTCATCGAAAATAGGATCACAGGTGCTTTCTTGGTGTCCGGTTTAGAGGGGTTACACTGTATTAACCGAACACGAGATCCGTACTAAGCATGCACATAGTCATTTTCAGTGCAAGCTTATGACGACAGGTGCTTTTGTGACGTTAGTGTCCAAAACCTATGTGCAAGAGCACGAAAATCCACTGTCCTTGCACACATTGTAGGGCAGATTCCTGTGACCCGTTTCACTAAGATTCGTACGACTAACATGTTCGTAAGTGCAAACTTATGATAGTATGCATATTTCACATTAACAATTTTTTCTTACAAACACTTATTGGATTTACATTTATTGAGCATAGGCTGCATATGCAGCCTATGCTCAATACATGTAAATTCATCAATTGAAATTTCCAAACCATCCAAATTTTGCATTTACGAACATTTTAGTCTTACGAAGTTTAGTGAAACAGGTCCATGAACGTCTCCCTCCAAATACCCAGATTCAGTCCGCAACATCCGATGGTACAGGAGATTTTGAAGTGTTACTTGTACCCGATTGATTCACGAAAGCTGCCCAAATTTTACGACTGTATAAACAATGCAAAAACAATTTGTTTTTAGTAATTTCCAATAACCTCCGAAGTGAAGCACATTTAATATACATTGTTTTAAAGTCACTCTTTTTATTAAATTTTCGACCACATGGTCTTTATCAAAATACATGTAGTGTGAAACTGTATTGGCAGTCCTATATTCATGACGTCCGGCTCATAACATCCGGTTTACTGCTACACTATGGACGTCACATAGGACTGCCAATACAGTTTCACACTACATGTATTTTGATAAAGACCATGTGGTCGGAAATTAAATAAAAATAGTGACTTTAAAGGTACATGCCACTAAGTAGGCACAACATGTTCTGTATGGGAATTAAATATGTGTATAATTGTGTTACTATTCCACCAGTTCTAAAGATTACGAGTCGTCGCTATACATGTATACTCATTTAGTAATATGTATCTTACTGATAGTGACGCGCGTTGGTATCATGCTAGTTTCATATGGAAATCAGGCATTGTATTTTTTAATTATTAATACTAATTAAATGCGTCACCTGAAAAAATAATATTTTCGACAGATTATAAGGTATGATAATTGCACATCAAAAAATAAATAAATAGTAAAAATAGTAATGTCCGTTAACATTTTAAGGAAACACTGTTATCGCCCCTGATATTAGTGTGAAAAGTGCGTCCAATATATGGTGAATGAAGTTTATTTTGCCAGAAAATGTCTCTGATATACAGAATATTGTATGCCTACTGAGTGGGCATGTACCTTTAAAACAATGAAATTGTTTTTAGATGATGTTAAATTTTATCATATTTTAAGAATGATCCTTGTGAATCCTTATTTTGTGAAATGTTGTCAAATATTGATTTTATTACGAAAAAACAATTTACCCATGTTAAATCCCCATTAACAAGATGTCTATGAGAATTTAACATGGGGAAATCTTTTTCTAACTTCAGAAATGGTGGACATATTTTTAAAATTTAACTTTCGTTTTCTTAGATAGATCAGTTCCAAACAATCTAGCCAAGTTTTCGTGTCGATTTCCAAAATTGTCCGCTTTTTTTACGCCTCCCACAGCTCCTCTGCCACCTTTTCCCCCATATTAAATTCCCATACACAAATCAAATGTTCGCAATACAACCAATATTTGACTAAATTCCACGAAATAAAAAGAAGGCTCATTCTTAAATTGTGATAAAATTAAATACAGTGGAACCTATCTAAACCTGACACCCTGGGGACACCCCAGGGTGTCCGGTTTAAAGAGGTTCCACTGTGAAACATGTATATAACTACTTTAAGACACGCGTGGGTGCTTTGCCATCATGACCATACATTATATGCGGAGATAAATGGACACGGAATATATCAAAATTAAGCACAACTAACTTGCCTCTGTGTTCGGTTTAGAGGGGTTCGACTGTATTATCGAAAAAAAAAAGTGTTTTCATTGTTTCTATGGCCGAACAATTTGGACAGCTTTCGTTAAATAGACAGTAGGTACCTTTTCCAATCCTCGGCCCAAGAGTTGTTACTGTTGTCTGAACACTTGGTGGAGCGTGGATGTTTGTTTGGGTACTAAAACCTTACCGCGGTGTACGAAGGCCATTTATCATCTTAATGTCTGTCGATATAACACCGTGTGCTCAACTAAATGGGCTGCATGAAAGACCTCTCCAGAGCAGCTTCTATGGCAATTTGAAACATATTGTTGATCTCAAGTAATGGACTAGTCATGATGTGATTTCAAAATATTACTTGGGTGGTTAATGTCTTTTCGCGGTTGCTTTTTGTGGGTTTTAGAAGAGGTGTAATCATTGTGAATCCGACTCGAAAGCGACTGATCGTATTGCATGGGATGAAATCGTTGAAACCACTTCAGATAGTTAAACGTATACGGGCTCCGATCTGGAATTACCACCCTTATCGTGTCACCATTTTGTTGCTGATATTTGTTTCGTCAAATGCAGTGCAGTGGAACTCTGTGAGGTCCCCTGCGTGATCCACTGTAAATCAGACATGTGAGCACATTATGGGCCCGGTTGCTCAAAGCTTCTGTTAGCTTAACATACTGTTAAATCCTTAGCATTGCGAAGGGTTTTTGTAATCAGAGATACATAATAGCGAAACACATCTATAGTTAACATCTATATTTTCCTGTTTAAATTGGTTCCACTGTATTATCCGAAGACACGTCAAAATGCATAAAATACAGGGGGAAGAGAATTGAAGAAGGAGCTATTATTCTCTGTCCAATTTCCACATCATTTAGGAAAACTTAATTGATATTATAAATCGAAATCGTCATTAACCCTTTCAACTCTACATACCTGTATAGTCGTATTGGCAAATTGTGTAGATACAGATGAGCCGGCTCGTAATGAGCCGTCTCATCAGGATCAGCATTTTTTGCAAGTAATTTTCATATTTTTGTGAACAAAAACACCCCCTTTTCATAAATGTACTAGTCTGAAAAAACAATTTGTGACGATTGAATTGGGCGGAAAATTAACATATCAAAATCCATTCCAGGGGCCGTTTCACTTAACGTTGTACCAACAAATTGTTTGTAAATGCAAAATTATGATAGTCTATAAATTTAACATTAACAGTGTTTTCTTTAAAACAATTATTTGATTTACCTATGCTCAATAAATGTAAATACATCAATTGAAAATTCCGGAAGATCCTAAATTTGCACTTACGAACATTTTAGTCGTACGAAGTTTAGTGAAACTTACCCCAATTACTTACACGAATACAACAATGAAAGCACTCCCAGACCGGGCACGGGCCCAAAAATATTGCAACATGGTATGGGGCACATGTTTTTAACGTACACATTTCAATTCCTAACACCGAATTATGTGTACAAGTTATGAAGAATAAAAGCAGCACTATGGGGGGCGTTTAACGAAACTTCGTACGACTAAACTGTTCGTAAGTGCACATTTAGGATCGTCTGGTAATTTAAATTGATGGATTTACATTTATTGAGCATAGGCTGCATATGCAGCCTTTGCTCAATAAATGTAAATCCAATAATTGTTTCCAAGAAAACATTGTTAAGGTGAAATTCATAATTTTGCACTTACGAACATTTTAGATTTTAGTCGTATGAAGTTCAGTGAAACGCCCCCAGGTTACTAAATTGTTTGTCAACTTCTGTTTTTCTTGGCAAATTCAAAAGCAATCAACACTTTTTACATGTAATTGACAGTAAAAAAAAAGTGTTTATCTTGAAATAGCAAGGACACACACAGGCAATTACAATTGTTAGATTACCGGGGGCCGTTTCACTAAACTTTGTACGAGTAAGAAGTTTCTATGTGGAAATCTAAAATGTACAACGATGTTCGCATTAGGGAAGTATTTGATACAGTTTTTTCAGATTTAATGGAACCTGCTTTTGGGTCGGGAATGGTAGCATTAATCAACCACATTAAGTGAATTCATCGAACTATTCGTACGCTCATTTGTGTCGTACGAACTTTAGTGCAACGGGCTCCTGAATAGAGATGTATTGCTGGGTCCCGTTTCACTAAACTTCTTACGACTAAAATGTTCGTAAGTGCAAATTTACAACCGTATGGAAATGTAAATTGATGGATTTACATTTATTGAGCATAGGCTGCATGTGCAGCCTATGCTCAATAAATGTAGATCCAATAATTTTTTACAAGAAAACAGTGTTAATGTGCAATTTACGGATCATCATAATTTTGCGCTTGCGAACATTTTTGTCGTACGAAGTTTAGTGAAACTGGCCCCTGGTGCTAACACGTCTCCCCCCATATTTGTTTAAATAATGCACATGTAATTTCTTTGATGGGTTGTTTATTTGACATGCGCCATTCTCCAGGGTGGCGAACGGGTTGGCGGATAAAGAAATTATTTAAATGTGACTGTAATTTATGGTCACAGTTTAACTGTGGATGAACATTCAGCGGATTTGAATTTTACACGTGAATAAATACTGCGGAGATTCAATTTTCAGAAACAATAATGTTGTTTGTATTCCAGTTGCTAAGCGTTTTGTGCGACATTCAGGCCATGGTTTCCTCTCAGTCTGATCGGTGTCCATGCATCCACGCAGTCTGATATTGGTCCATGCATCCACGCAGTCTGATATTGGTCCATGCATCCATGCAGTCTGATATTGGTCCATGCATCCACGCAGTCTGATATTGGTCAATGCATCCACGTAGTCTGACCAGTGTCCATGCATCCAAGCACTCTGACCACTGTCCATACATCCACGCAGTCTGACCAGTGACAATGCATCCACGCAGTCTGACCAGTGTCCATGCATCCACACACTCTGACCAGTGTCCATGCATCCACGCAGTCTGATGAGTGTCCATGCATCCACGCATTTTGACCAGTGTCCATGCATCCACGTAATCTGATCAGTACCCATGCATCCACGCAGTCTGACCAGTGTCCATGCATCAACGTAGTCTGATATGTATACACGCATCCACGTAGTCTGATCCAAACATCCGATCATATGATATTCAGGGGTCACTTAATACATTTCACGATTGAAAAACAGAAGAGGGGTATTGTACATGTTCAATGTAAATGTTTTGTTTGCATATATGTGGCTGCGACTGGAGAAATGGGGCTTATGTGTTATGCAACCAGTGTAGCCCCAGATCAGCCTGCGCGTCCGCGCAGTCTGATCAGGGCCTGCACCGTTCGTCATTCAATTAATGATGCTTCTAATTGACAATTTTAATCCTCATCAGGCTTCATGAGTACACTACTAGATCAGATTTAAATATCCACAAATCCGATAAGCCCGTTTCTCCAGTCACAACCACACATATAATTGTTTTCTGATATGTAATATATGTAGCCCATGCCGGGCTTCATTTGACTGGGTTGGCTAGCTAGCAGAACGCTTTGCACGTGCGTGTTCCGTTGAGTAAATATACATGTATACTGAACGGCAAAAGAATTCTGACAAATCACCGGCTGTGGCAGCTAATAAATAAAAAGCATTTCCCTGATACTCCGTACCATTATAACATGTATATGTAATGGAAATAATATATGTGAATAATGTATCTGTAAGACCCAGATCGGGGGTCAGTCTCAGAACGGGGTTTAATTCCAGAACAGGGGCTAATATCCCAGAACGGGGGCCGAAAACGTGACGTCAAACCCAGCAAGGGGGGGGGGGGGTGGGGCAATCTGAAAATGGCCGGAAAATGTCGGAAAATACCATACATGGGACATTTTACAAGATACGAGACAGTCATAGAAACAGAGAAAGGCATACTTTAATTCACTCCATTGCTAAAGACGTTCACGGTAGGTAATGCATGTTTGGCATAAATGACAACCCCGACGTCTTCACTAGTTGCCGTCATTTATCTGGACGCATACGGTCAGGGCGTGACGTTACGTCACTAACTTTAACGCCATGCAGGCTTGAAATCAAAACGACACCCGTTCTGGGATTAGCGCCCGTTCTGGGATTCGACCCCTGTTCTGGGGCTGACCCCGATCTGAGTCTTACAAATATATTGCCTCCCTTGTTGGGAATGTCTGTGTCGTGTTCACAGTCTTGGACTGGCGTGTAGACGAATCACCACCTACAGTGGGGTCAGCGTGTAAGTGCACACACGAACGAACACGACAGGTTGTTACCAACCTGTCGTGTTCGTTTCGTGTGCGCACTTACACGCTGACCCCACTGTACCCATTTATTTTTGCCTCTGAGTTTAGTTGAGCTCAACGTGTCATCGCAGCACACTGCACGGGGAAATACAACTAATGGATTGCTTCGAAAATGGGCTTTATTACAACTGAACTAGTTGTATTCTATAATCAAATAAAATAGTACGCTGATCAGGGCATACTTCTATCGCCGTTGGTTTATTCGTGATTCGTGTAAGTGAATACTTACATACTTACACTATTCACCAATTTCTGATGGTATGAGAACACAGAATTGTCAGAATTTACACTGATTTCATAACACATCTTGGTATTTCATTAGAATTGTCTCCTTGGATCCGGATCATTGATAAGGTCTCGTGTTCAAAATGTTTGTGAAACAAGTCGGATCTAATTTGTAAGTATTTATCTTATTTCGAAATGGATTATTGTGCAATTGTGTATTATTAACAAGTACTGGATTAGTAAATATGTGTATTGACATATTAGTATGTGCAATTTCATTGTAAATTAATTTCATAAATAAGGTAGGACATATGCAAATTACATGAGGCGGGTGGACATTTGCGCTAGCTATATTATAGTGTGTTGGATGTGGAGTTCACATAAACAAATAAACAGATGCATTACCAGTGCCTTGTGGTGTGTGTTCAATTATCTTACTAGCGCAGTCAGACCCGTGCTAAAGACACCTGGGAATAACAATACCCTGCTATAGCAGCCGTGCTTTTGTTTTCCCAATTACTGAATTTACCCTGCGCATAAAGACCACATGTGAACACATGCTATAATTATCCGAGGCTTCCCATGGTTGGCCTTTATTTACAGGATTGACTCTATATCGCAGCAAATAAAACAGTATTATTACGTGTGTTCCGTTTGCACCTGTGGATTGTTAAAAAATAATTCACTGTTGGAAAAATAGATGGCATTATAGAAATGTATTAAGTATATTAAACATATGTGAACATTATGTTGCTACTGTATCCTATATGGCGCATGGAGTTGCCGTTTCGGCTATGATAGTATCTACAAGTCATTGGTCAGTTCTACCGCTTGTAATATTGGCCACATACAACGACACATATGATAGATAAATTAACACAATTTGTTATAACATGCTCCAAAGATAACTATTTGCAACGTGCTATCAATTATCCCATGCCAACGTATACACAATGTCTACATACAAAACGACAATGGTCATGTTATACTGTGTAAACATCAGGTCTCTCCACTCACCTGATTTAGAACTGCATGTATGACAAAATTACCACATATATTCTGCTAGCAACACATTTATGATAGAAGCACAAGTCCATAAACAATATTCTTTCTCTCAGTCAATATAGTTTACATGGTATATCATATGTGTACAAGTCAGATGGCCTGAATAACTATACACTGAAGCCAATGCTTTAGAACATATTGTACTAAATTGTATTAATGTATTTGTCAAATTATGAGTTGTCCCTGTCAAACGCTTCAAGAGGTAAAACTGGCCGACAACTGATCGATGTTAAGATGGGACAGATCACAATGTGCATGCACACTGAGAAGAACAGGGTCATCTATACGTTATACAAATAGTCAACCACGTGTACGAAGCTGTTATATTTGAGACAAATGAAGATGTTCGAGAAAGTGAATCATTAATATACTTTTGTGGTGAGTATATGATTTTGTTCTGTATCGGTATCAACAACCAACTACATTATTTCATCAAATAATTATTAATTAATATCTACATGTATAATGACACTTATTTATAAACGGACGATCAGTAGCCGATTTCACCAACATTGCACTTTGAGGGAGTAATCATTTATTTTTTCTGAAATGCATTATTTCATATAGAACTAACGACTGCATATAGTTGATGATTAAAAGTATGCATACTTATTCTACTGAATTTATTACATTATCACAGCCATAATGGCTGTGATAATGTAATGAATTCAGTATAATAACAATTATTAAATTTATCCTAAAATTTAAAATTTCTCCCTCAAAATATACTTTACTAGATGTTGGTGAAATAGGCTACAGAAAGACTCCTTGTGCTTCATTTCATTGGGATTCGCAGTGACTTATCTCAAATGAGAATGTCCCTTCATTATTGCGAACTATGTCACGGAGAGCGTATATGCCTGATTTACAATGAGCCCCTCTCAACCGGACACCCTGGTAATCCCCAGGGTGTCTGGTTTCGAGAGGTTCCATTGTATGAACCAACGAAGAACAAGACGTATTATTGTGCGTGTTTGCTGGCCATAGTCGGTAAGTAGATTATTTTCCCATTGCGGCCTGGCTCGGTATTAATTTCAGGGTGAGCGGAGCGAGTTACTGAAACATGTAATTTTGTGTTCGACGTAATTGTCTCCCTTGCATCTTTATTACCGCCCTTTATTACGGGTTTTGATATCTTTGTAATTAGCCCGTTGTGGTTTAGTGGGACGGAAACCGGTTTACAAATGCGCAAAAGATGGAAGGGATCTTACAGACTTGAGTGGTTTCATGAATTGATATGTTTGCACGTATGGGAATATATGCAAAACATAGACGTATATCAAGGATTTAGCTTGCATATGTCTATGCTTATGCTCACAGTACAAGGTTAAGGGGGGCTGGAAGCTATTTATGAAAACGTTGAATCATCTAACAGGCATTCGATGACGTTCGCATGTAGCTACTCATTGGTTTATACAGTTTAACATCTGACACAACCACGCACTTATAGACAAATATGTATCCCGTCAACACAGTGCGTATGTGCCGTGAAACATGTTTGATATCCTGTCGATACGACCTGATCACTGCGTATGAATATGTGCGGTGGCTGGGGTTATTTGTATTGCATTTTAAAGCCATTTGTAATGTTGACGGGATAAATAGAATACTAGGTTAGTGCCATGAATGGGAAAACATATCTGGCGCGGCACGGAAACGGGATGTGCTCGGCAGAGCCTCGCCCATCCCGTTTCCTAAGCCTTGCCAGATATTGTTTTCCCATTCACGGCACTAACATACTGTTCTCTATATTATGGATGAGTTGAAACTATTAAAAAGTTTGTATTATGAATATCTTTTAACGATATTTATGTTTCACTTCAGGGTGGTACAACAATTTCACATGGGCTGGCTAATGTATTAAGGACTGACTGTATATAATATGACCTTTTGTTTTAAATGTAGTGGAATCATACTTGTGACTGAATATCTGTATAAAGTATATCTGACCCTGTTCTTCTTAGAATATATTATACTGAGCATTGAGTTGCCATCTCCGCCATTTTAGTTTGTACATCGAACAGTTTCACCACTTACATGACACCTACAGCAAATAATATGGCAGAAAATCTAATAAAATTTGGTGCGATTCATCCCAGATATACATCCCAGAAATGAGATGATAACAAGGCATAGCACGCTGTAGTCAGATCTCTCCCCATCATGTTGCACCAATTTTTATTCATGTGTTTGTCATATTATTAGTGGTATGTGTCAAACGCAAAAGAGGTACAACTATTTGATGGCGTGTACACACTAAGATGACCGACATGGAAACTCCATGCACTGTGTAGGATATAATAAGAAGAGAATGTTCACATGTATGTTATGCTTATCTCCCATCACATTTACGAAGCAATTATATGCATGAATCATTAGATGATCAGGGGTCCCACGGGTCCTTAAACTAACGAGTTCATACCGGGTTTCCCGTTGTTTCACATCCTTTTATGTATTACGTCCTTGGGCAAACGTGCATATCATAACAAATTAGTCGAACAACAACATCGATCTGAATCTGAATGCATGCCTTTGTTACACAATAACTGTTGTCTCTGTCAAAGACAGACAAACATAAACATTTCATGTTGCAGCGTATTCATAACTTAATAATATGCTTGACTATTTCTAGGGACGTATACTTTCTTTTTTTTATGAATTCGTTCCCACGAAATAACAATTCGTTCCCACGAAATAACAATTCGTTCCCACAATTTAACAATTCGTTCCCACGAAATAACAATTCGTTCCCACGAAATAACAATTCGTTCCCACGTAGGAACGAATTGTTATATCGTGGGAACGAATTGTTAATTCGAGGGAACGAATTGTTAAATCGATGGAACGAATTGTCATTTCGTGGGAACGAATTGATAATTCCAGGGAACGAATTGTTATATCGTGGGAACGAATTGTTAATGCGACGGAACGAATTGTTAAATTAAGGGAACGAATTGTTATTTCGTGGGAACGAATTAATAAAAAACAATGGATGTCCCCTGTGGGGCTCCGTATATTTCAACTCTGTTGCCAATATTATAGGAATGAATGGCCTTTTTGTGGAATTTATCGGGGTATAAATTTGGAAAAGCAACTTTCGCAATTGGCGATAAAAATAAACAATTGGCGATAAAAAATTACAATTTTCGAAAACAAATATGATTTTTTTCTTTTTTTTCTTCGAAAATTGTAATTTTTTATCGCCAATTGCGAAAGTTGTATCCTATTCGTTATTATAGGAATGAATGGCCTTTTTGTGGAATTTTTCGGGGTATAAACTTGGAAAAGTCGCGGGAATACTGGACGAAGGCCGGAAGGCCTCGTCCAGTATTCCCGCGACTTTTCCAAGTTTATATCCCCGATAAATTCCACAAAAATACCATTCATTCCTTATAATTCCAGCATTTTAAATAAATTCATCAAGAAAATGTGTTTATTTTCCGTTTTCTTAAGAATAATTTTAACTGCGCCTCAGCTACGGGCCAATCAAATGTTATGGAATTGTGTAAATATTGTTGTGCTGGAATTATAAATATGCCACAAGCCACAACTTTCTGTATTATGTTGTCAATTGTCCGGTTATATGTATGTCTGTATGAACATAGCATGTGAGTGTTCAAAGGACCGTTATGATCACATATCAAGCATGTTCACCCACTGATCGTTTCACTCACCAGGCCTTCCGACCGACAACGCCATGTTGTATGCATTAGTCTTCTACAAATATTATATTTTTTCATTTCCGTGAAATTATAATAATTTACTAATTCAGTAGGTTTGTCGATGGATTACATGTGATACGTCGCGCCTTCGCTATTGTACTTCAGCGCAGTCTGCTGTGGGTCAGTGATGTTCGCAATAAACAGATGTGCTGGTATTTATATATTTTGTAAATCGTGTTGGTGTTGGTGGGTGGGGTGTAGTCTAGTTTTATGCAATCCTTTGTGTGATGTAAATGGTTACTTTGGTGGGGCTGCGACGAATGACACGACACGCCTTATTGAGTATAATATTAAGTAACTGACTTACGTCAGACATCGTACCCTACATAGAGAATACCAGGCAAGGCTAGGAAACGCGTAGGAATTCCGAGGCTTGCCGAGGAATTCATACCGTTTCCGAGCCGAGCCTGATAGGCTCAGGTCACCTCTTCCTTTGTCCATATAAATAACTCACATCATTTGTGTGTTGGTTACCCGTTGGAGGTACGACCCCTGTGATAATGGCGCCCAATGTTCGGAGCCAAATGTCACGGCGAGACAAATTTGCAACGAACAGGGGCTCGAACCCGGGACCTCTGGTTTACCGTACCATCGCTCTAACCGACTGACCTAGCCCGACACGAATACGCACATTCTCGCCATAGTGATTAACGTACCGTGACATTTATATAATGGCGTGTTGTTCAGCATAAACCGCGAACACCCCCACAACCCCCAGCATACTCACTCACCATGTCGTGTGTATTCGCTTGCGGTCAAAATGTGTTATATGCACGCAAGGAATTGAAACTTTAACTACTGAACTGGCCACAGAAATAAATGAACTATTTCAATAATTCGCTACATGAGCTGGATGTAACAGATATCTCAATGTATGCTTTCTTATTGTTGATTCGCCATCACGTATGATATTGCCGTTTGGCCACGGTGAACTAGTTCACACCAACGTTACTAAACCGTGAACTAGAGGCACGAGAGTCTATGTGGCTGATGTACACCACTCATAGCTACTATTTTGGTTCGAATCCACCTACATTTGCAACATCTTTCAAAATCTAACAAACGAATTGAGATTTTGTGAAGCGCAGAGGCCCTAGGAAAGGATTTAAAATATACAGCTTGTCGATGAAGCCGTCCTCATAGCTATAAGCGTTTCGCAGTGATTTCTTTGACGGCGTCACAGGAACATTTTTGGAGGCAATGATCCATGGAGCAGTGACATATGATATATATGAGGCTGTGACTGGATAAATAAAGGATATTCATATTTTTGCAACGAATATGATATATAATATTATGTTCATCGAGTGGTGTGAAATGTCCATATTTCACGAGTGAAATATGGACATTTCACACCACGAGATGAACATATATGTCATATTCGTTGCAAAAATATGAATATTCTATTTATTATATACCGCTCCATGGAAATTAGCAGTTTTTTAGACTGTATACGGTAATGAATGTGTATTTGCAGCCTATTTGCAGTCCGGCACTGCAGATGCGCGTTATGAATATAGACAGAGCGAAAGTAGTCGTATTTTCACCGGAAGTTGTTTATTTCATCGATGAGAACATATGACTTTTATTGACATCGTATAACTATGTATTTCATGGGTAGGTATATAACAAATATGCAGATTCATTAGCCTGTGTATCCGCACAGTCTGCTCCGAGTTCTCCTTTCCACAAATGCAATACGAGTTGATCTGCTAAGCAATATCTGGCAATAACCATGTATATACGGCTCCTGGAAATTTTGATCAATATCAGGCTCTGCTATTTGATCAGTAGCTGATTTCACCAACATTGCAAAGTATTCTTTTGTAGCAAAGTATACTTTGAGGGAGTAATCATTTATTTTCCCCGAAATGCATTATTTCATACAGAATTAACGACTGTATATATTTGATGATTAAAAGTATGTAGAATTATTATACTGGATTTATTACATTATCACAGCCATTTTGCAGGCATCCCTGGCAACTGTACGACGCCAGGGGCCCGTTTCACTAAACTTCGTCCGACTAAAATGTTCGTAAGTGCAAATTTAGGATCGTCTGGAAATTTCAATTGATGGATTTACATTTATTGAGCATAGGTTGTGCTCAATAAATGTAAATCCAATAATTGTTTACAGAAAAAACAATGTAAATATGAAAATAATTTTGCATTTACGAATGTACGATTAGTCGTACGAAGTTTAGTGAAACGCCCCACAGAAATCACATTCTCCCGTCAATTCAAGGGACATAGCAAATGAACATGTCGGTGGATAAGTATTGTCGCGTGTTCCAAGTAGATCTGTAGCCTATTTCACCAACATTGCAAAGTATACTTTTGTAGCAAAGTATGCTTTGAGGGAGTAATCATTTATTTTTCATGAAATGCATTATTTCATATAGAACTAACAAATGCATATATTTCATGTTAAAAAATATGTAGAATTATTATACTGAATGTATTACATTATCACAGCCAAATTGGCTGTGATAATGTAATAAATTCAGTATAATAAAAATTCATAAATTTATCCTAAAATTGAAGATTTCTCCCTCAAAGTATACTTTGCTAGGAAAGTATACTTTGCGATGTTAGTGAAATCGGCTACAGGTCTTATTTCCGGAATACTTCCTCGCCATATGTGTCTGTGACTGGAGAAATGAGATTTACGGGTTTTGCGACCAGTGTATATCCCGATCAGCCTCTGCATTCGCACAGTCTGATTAGGATCTACACTGTTCGCCATTCCATCAATGAAACATCCGTCATGTTTCTAACAATGAACATAGATCGTTATCAGGTTACATGATTGTGTTATTTGATCAGGAGCTACACTGGTCACAAATCCCATAAGCCCCATTTCTCCAGTCACAGCCACATATAACTTGGTTGGATCATATTTCGTCGTACAGTATTTAGATGAATAAATATTGTTATATGTCTACCGTTGTCCGACACCGCTCACAGCCGTGTTCAAACGTACAACGCGTGCTGTTTGACCATGGCTGTAGACAATGCTGATTCCGGGGCAATGCCAGCACCAACGTAATGCTTGAGTCTTATGACGGTACTAGAACGCGAAATTACGTCACCAGACCAATTTACAACGGTCGCGCTAAAATTTCGAAAATTGATGCGGCTGCCCCGGAATATGTATGTGTAAATCAGCTGTTTGAATGGAGCAGATTATCAAATTAGCGAAAGTACTGCATACGTGCTCAAATTGCATGATATGTCCGACTGAAATGCAACAATAACGTTCGACCATGTCCTGCCGTGGGTAACCGTTTGACGTGGCACTCAGTAACTGTTTGAACCGTACGGTCTATGGCCTTGGGCTCAAACACTTCCATCGTGCCACAGCAAACGTTTACCCACAGCTGGGGCCCGTTTCACTAAACTTCGCACGACTAAAATGTTCATAAGTGCAAAAATATGATTGAACCTATGCTCAATAAATGTAAATTCATGAATTTAAATTTCTAGACGATTCTAAATTTGCACTTACGAACATTTTAGAGTTTAGTGAAACGGGCCTGGACATTGTCTCACCTTATACTTCCTCGCATTACAAGCGAACAATATGCATACCCTGTCTTCTTGCTGATGACGTATGAAGTATTTCAGCGTCTTATAACTTGGTCAGGTCATATTCCGAGGCACATAACCGTTCACCGTTTTGATTGACAAATATTTCCTCATAGTAGGTGCTGCAAGCGGCATATAGCCCCTCTGCACGATGAAGTGGACATTGTTCTCCCGTATTATCACAGACTCCTATTGTGAACAGCATAATCGTTCATCTTCTATATTCATCCAAATATGTTCATGTATTATAGCCGACTGCAGAATACAGTAAATTAATTTACCGTAAATAATGTTGAACCATGACGTAAAACAGTACCCCCAACAATACTGGTTGTATCAAACATGCAAAATACGAGTCGCCGTGTGAATTCTCGTTTTTTTCCCAATGACAATTTCCTGTATGGCAATAGTGTAAGACGTTATAGGGTTTCACACACATAATTGAAATCACCATTGTCGCAACCCTCAACTACTGCGCCGGACATATCAGTAGCCAATTTCATCAACATTGCAAAGTATACTTATCTAGCAAAGTATACTTTGAGGGAGAATCACTTATTGTTCCATTATTTCATATAGAACTAGCCACTGCATATATTTGATGATTAAAATTATACAGAATTATCTTATTATACTGAATTTATTACATTATCACAGCCAAAATGGCTGTGATAATGTAATAAATTCAGTATAATAAAAATTAATAAATTTATCCTTAAATTGAAAATTTCTCCCTGAAAGTATACTTAGCTAGATAAGTATTCTTTGCAATGTTGGTGAAATAGGCTACTGGCCGTAACTAGCAACAGCGTCTCGGAATTTTCTGCAATACGCTATCTTCCGACGTTAGTTTATGCGAGCTAAGATTTACACTATTCTGCAGTCAGTGATGTGGTGCTGAAATTAAGAGGAGGTTGGGCGTTATCAATTCAGCCATATAAGCACCGTATCACAAAGTGCAAAAATGTACTGTATACCTGGGCTTTATATACCACTAAATCAGATGAATGTTTGCATCATACCAAATATATATTGTACAGATGGGTTTTATGGGCCACTGCACTAGATAAATGACTTCTAGTCCAACATGAATTAATTGTTGTATCAACAGTATGCACACACTAGTGTTATTCCCCAAATAGATATGCAGTGGACACCCTTTCAACCCGAAGGAACTGGAATGGACTGTGATATGCTAATGTTCTGACCAATCCAATGGTCACAAAATGATTTTCAGATTCGTCCATTTATGAAAAGTGGGTGTTTTTGTTCTAAGAAATATGAAAATTATTTGCAAAAAAGTGCAGATCCTGATGAGACGGCTCGTTACGAGCCGGCTCATCTGGATCTGCACTGTTTGCATAAACCAATATAGCGGGATTTCGGGTTCAAAGGGTTAATGAGTGTCTTGGTCATTTATCTCCGGTGATAATGTCTGTTTGTGATCACAGAGCACACATAACAATTGCTCAGAATTATCAAATGCCTGATTTACTGTGAAACCCCTCTAAACCGGACACCCTGGGGACCTGCAAGGGTGTCCGGTTTAGGGAGGTTTCACTGTACATACATGTGATCATCATATGGAAATATTCGTACATCTAACTCTCGCTGACCGATACCATCAGTACATCGCCCGTAGTGGTTATTCACGTGTTTACGATACGATGCGTAGTTGTTCATTTCCAACAAGTTGATGTATTGGAAGTAATTCTCAGAAATCAATTCCAGTTGACAGAAACAGTCCGGATTGTTTTATGTTAATATTAAGCGATAGTTTCCCTGCTTCCGAATGTTTTATGTTGTGAATTTATCTGTTTTATGGCTGTAGTTTATTGCTGGTTATCTGTTGACATGCTTCGTCGTAATTGTCTATATATAGTGCCTTCATAAATCTATAAACAACCGGTACGTATTGTTAACGGTACGTAAAATTACGCTGGTCACGTGTTTCGGAGAAGTATCTCTGTAACTATGTTGATATACGCCAGGGTGACCGACTGCCTGGAATTGAAGGGTACAGTGGGACAAGTGGGCTAACTCCTTGAGAGATTTAGCCCGTTGATTCCGTTGACGCCTTTACGTTATCTAATTACGTAGGCGGTATGTTCCTCCTTTTCTGCTTGCATTGCCTCATGCCCTCCTCCAGCGATTTTATTAATCCACCGATGCAAGTGTTCGTTGAGCAAACTACCAAACAATTGTATTATATTTGTATTATAGTACATTACGAAATGTGCATATGTGAACAGAATAGAAAATGAATTAAGTTGGTACATTAACTTGCGAACCTGTTGATGCACTGGTAAACGTTGTTGGTTTTGTGTGTGTAATATCAGCAAACACCACTGTGATATCTACACCGTTATACAGTATACGATAGCTGCGACACAGAGAAAATCATACCATTTTACGTTGCTTTCCAACTTGAATGATATGATGTTCGAGATTAGCTAGTAGTGTGTTAAAGGTGTGAAGAATTTGCCACTTCTTAACTGACGACTATTGTAGATCCTGATCAGATTGCGCTTCCGCGCAATCTGTTCAGGATCTACAATGGTCGGGGCGACAACTACAACATTTATCATAGAGCATAGCTGATTGCGTTGCATCACGGTTCTTCAAGCATATTTATTTCCTCGTCCTATGACCCATAAAAATGGGGAGCGTAACCTTTAGATTTAAATTTAAAATTAATTCCTTTGATGTCGAAGATAGATAGTTGTTATGTAAATTTAAGACACGTAAGAAATTTAAAAGTCACACGAAGCCAAACTTTTACTTTATGACGGATGTGTTTGTCAAAATCAACATTAGGAAAGTCTTCCAGTTTTTACTTTTAATGATTACGTAAAGCTTTGATTTCCTAATCTCGGTGAACTGCACAGAGGTACATGCCCACTCAGTAGACACACACTGTTTATATGAGAGACATCATTTGAGACATTTTCTGGCAAAATAAACATTAATTCACCATTAGCAAATTATTGATTGGCAGTAGTATACGTTTTATATCAGACGTAAATTTCAGCACTGATATCAGGGGCGATAACCGTGTTTCTTTAAACTGTTAACGAACATTACTATTTTTTGATGTGCAATGATCATACTTTATACTCTGACGAAAATACTATTTGTTCAGGTCATGCTTGATTGTGAATTGACATTGATGTTCAGGAACGTTGACGTCCAGGCAATATTAACACAGGCGGTTGTGTACCTGTAGCGAAGATGGATATGCTTGCGGTCTTTTTTTTTGTCGCGCCCGCTTGCGGGCAGGGTATACAGTCGGCACATTGGCGTACGTACGTACGTGCGTCCGGGTTAAAGTTTTTGGTTAAGGTTTGTTGGTATACTACAAAAGCGTCGGTGGTCGCGACATGCGGACCGCGGCCATCTAGTGTTTATAGTGGGTGGTTTGTCGGGCGAACGCGACTTTATAAATTAACGGTAGGCGTTCCTCCTTATAGGAATCACGATTTGCCTGGTTTGGCCCTCTGGTACGTTTTTATCTTTGGCGCTTTTGTTACCTGAGAATTGAATTGGGTTATTGCCCATTATAAAAGTAGTACACTAATTACTGATCCTGCTGATTTTGGAAGGGGGCCAAGTGATTCTGGTGTGACGAGGACCTGACACCAGATCAGTATTATTCTCATTTCAGGGCTGAATATATAGTTTTTTATTGTAAATATTCAGTTCTAATTTTGGGATCCCCCCCCCCCATTTGTACATGTACTTTAACATGTACATGTACTTGTACGGGTAATACATGCAATATAGTACTAAACCCATTGACCCGGCCATAAATGACCTTAGCTGTTGATAGGCCGTTAAACCTCAACAAACAAACAAAACTAGTGTTTATATATGTAGTTGGACATTACGTCTGAACACAATCTGAACAGTTGGAGTTTATGTCGTTCATACATGTATGTGTCAGTATTCCGCTGTTAAAGTACAATGTAACCCCTCTAAACCGGACACCAAGAAAAAGCCTGTGATGTTATGTTTGATGAGTTTCTTGGTCATTTATCTCGGGTGATATAGAGAATAGTAGGTTAGTGCCGTGAATGGGAAAAAATATCCGGCAAGGCTCAGGAAACGGGATGGGCGAGGCTATGCCGAGCACATCCCGTTTCCGTGCCGCGCCAGATATATTTTCCCATTCACGGCACTAACCTACTATTCTATTTATCCCGTGAACACCTACAAATGGCTGTAAAATGCAAAAATAGTATTTACTGGATATCAAAAATGTTTCACGATACCGTGTTTCACGGCACATACGCACTCTGTTGACGGGATAAAATGTCTGTTCGTGGTCGCATAGCACACAGCTATGGCTCAGCATGATCAAATGCCTGATTTACAGTGCAACCTCTCTAAGCCGGACACCCCGGGGTCCTCCAGTTACAGTCGGAAACCTTTCTAAGCCGGACACCCTGGGGACCTCCAGTTACAGTGAAACCTCTCTAAGCCGGACACCCTGGGGACCTCCCAGGGTGTCCGGTTTAGATAGGTTCCACTGTAGATGCATATACTAAATATACTTAAGCAATGGTTGCAACAAAGTGCTGGATTCCCGATGGAACGTCAAATGTTTTTATCAATACCATATGTGACTTATCATCATGTGAATGCTCCATCCTTCAATATCTTAGTAAACAAAACGTTTGTAAATGTTTGTTTGCAATAAACCAGTTAGCACGTCGTATGTTTACATAAATACACGAATTTGCATACAGTTGCGTGTACCAGCATATATTAATCAGACGCACTATCAAATGCATTCATAGTTGATTATTTGAACCACATACGTATACATAATTATACTCTAACAGCTGCACTTAAGTTTACCACCTGTGTATATCATCATGCAGTGGGGTCAGCGTGTAAGTGCACACACGAACGAACACGACAGGCTGGAACCAACCTGTCGTGTTCGTTCGTGTGTGCACTTACACGCTGACCCCACTGTACATGTTTTACCATCTATTCGAAACAAATGTCTGAAATCATGCATAGTGTTATGTTCAGATTTAGTAATTCGACTGTTTGTGTACAGTTAGTACTTCGTTTTCATACAGTGGAATGTCATAAAACCGCCCGGCGTGCCCGGTTTAGAGACGTTTCACTGAAAGCCAAGTCTCAAAGACTGACATGGAGGTCTCCATGGGCCATGGCGTCTGTAGCCTATTTCACCAAAATTGCAAAGTATACTTATCTAGCAAAGTGTACTTTGAGGGAGTTATCATTTATTTTTCCCGAAATGCATTATTTCTTATATAGAACTAACGACTGCATATATTTCATGATTAAAACTATGCATTATTATTATACTGAATGTATTACATTATCACAGCCAAACTGGCTGTGATAATGTAATACATTCAGTATAATAAAACTTAATAAATGTATCCTTAAATTGAAAATTTCTCCCTCAAAGTGTACTTAGCAAGATGTGTATACTTTGCAATTTGGGTGAAATCGGCTACTGGTGTAGATTGACCCTGCTGCCATTTGGGCATATGAGCGCAGTAAGAAAAATTTCTAGGAACGGCTTTCTCTACGACCATAACCTCTCTGTAACAGCCAATATGTTAAATCCCAAATGGGAAATTGACTTTATATTAAGCTCCATAAAACCACCACCTCTCTGAAACAGCCACATCTACAACAGCCAAGGTTGGTGGGGAGGTTGTATTGCTGTATATGAAAGTATACGTTGTTACCACGCATTCGAACCGTCTTGCCATATACTTTAGAATATCAAGAAATCAATATTTACGTTTCTCGTCAGAAAATAGTGAATATTTAGCATGAAAAGGGTACGACAAAATGACATACAACAATATTGTTCATTTTAACGTGAGTCCGACCAGTTTGTTTTAAATTTCCACGGAGTACTTCAGGCTCCTCGCACTTTAAGTAGACATAATATATTCGTACCACAGTAAACGCAACAGCACATGGTTGTATTCCTTAAATATATGGCGTTATAATATGCTTGCGTAAAACTGAACATTTCCTAATACGTGATGGCTAATTAACACATCCGTTCCCTGCTGGATAGAGGAAATTGGAACATAAATATATAAATAAATAAATAACTCGGCTTTGGGGCTTCATTCCATCAAAATGGTAATAAACTGTCACCGTGGTTTCAATCACACAGGGTGCCCGTTTATATCTATGTCAGACATTCGACCTGACACTTCTTAGAAGCAGTTTATGTAAGGTAAAAACTGTGTACAGTGGGGTCAGCGTGTAAGTGCACACACGAACGAACACGACAGGTTGGAACCAACCTGTCGTGTTCGTTCGTGTGTGCACTTACACGCTGACCCCACTGTAGATGTATATAGCTGGGCGACACGTCATTTGAACCGTATATACGGTTCGAATGAGTTATCACATTTAGTACACATTCATGGATGGCAATTATTGTGATGTAATCTTGAGGTGTGAACGTATATCTGGGGGCCGTTTCACGAAACTTCGTACAACTAAAATGTTCGTAAGTGCAAATTTAGATGGATTTATTGAGCATAGACAACCTATGAAACATTGTTAATTGAGAACATTGTGAAATTTACAGACTATCATACGTTTGCACTTACGAATATTTTAGTCGTACACAGTTTATTGAAACGGCCCACAGAAGAGCAAGGTTGTGTGATGCACTGTGTTGAAATTTACAGACTATCTTAAGTTGGCACTTACGAACATTTTAGTCGTACGTGAAACTGGCCCTTGAAGAGCAAAGCTGTGTGATGCACTGTGTTGGGGGCCTTTTTATAGGGCATATATTTGTTGCCGACTGAGAAATGGGACGTTACGACAGTGTCAACACATATAGAGTATACTCATCTGGTACAGTGCAGTGTAGCACCTGATCAGAATGCGCGCATGCGCAGTCTGATCTGGACCTATACTGGCAGCAAACCTCGCAATGAACCTTTTCTCAATAGGCAATCAAGATATATGCGTACAACGTGGGCATACAATAATAACACAACTCAATAGGTTAACATTAACACATATATTTAATTATCTATTATAGATCAATATTTAATAAATGTTCACAAATTCTCGTTTCGTTCCAGTAGCACAATTTTGCCGCTTGTTTCCGTGAATCGACCACTAAACTACATGTACAAAACATGGAACTAACAGGCACGCACAACATGTAAACATACAGTATATAGATACACATGTTTATAACAAAATGTAAGACTACGGTGAAAATGTGTTCCAACGAGAGCAGTGATAAGTTTGTGACTGACGAGTTGCGGACAGTAACCTACTGTCTGTTTCACAAAACATTATTTTTTATCAAATTTAAGAATGATCCTTCTTTTATTTCGTAAAAAGGCTTCAACTGTTGATTTCATTACGAACAAATGAGTTATCTATGGGAATTTAAAGAGGTAGCGAATATGGAAGAGTCGAAAAACGAAAAATTGGAAATTGACTCTGAAACTTGGCTAGATAGCTTGCACATAATCTAACAAAGAACAGAAAAGTTAAAATTTTGAAAATCGGTACACTATTTCTGACATTAGAAAAATAAATCAAATTAAATACCCATAGATGTCTATTGGGACTTCACATGGGGACATTTTATTTTTTCACAATAAAATGTATTTTGCCGCATATTTTACGAAGTAAGAAGAAAGCTCATTCTTAAATTTTGCTATAATTTAATATTATCGAAAACAAAAATAGTTTTGCATTGATTATATAGCCGTAAAAGTTGGACAAGTTTCGTGAAACAGACAGCAAATCGGCACAACTCCCGTCCGTTCCATCCACAACAGATGCTGCGGACGGTACGGACAGCTATGTAGAGCTACAGCCGCAATAAGTGGCTGACAAAAAGTAAACCTAGGGGCTATTCAACTTAAAGGCAATGTATCTCAGATATGCTCATAAAATGATGGAACGGATTACTATGAAAACAATTAATTGTAGATTTGCATCATATTTCTCAACATAATGACACATAGGAGTCGGTTAAAAATATTGGTTTGCTGCATGTAACACAACGCTCGTGCATTGTGTACCGAAAATGAACAAATGTTTAAAATTTGCAACTGATGGTTCCTAATGTAATTCATTTAAATTAATTCAACGAGTGTCTGGAATGAAAATATGTTTCTATTGTTGCATAATATTAAACGTACGTTCCACAAATTATTGGATTTACATGTATTGAGCATAGGCTGCATAAAGCTGCTTATGCAGCCTATGCTCAATAAATGTGAAATCCATGAATTGAAATTTCCAGGCGATCCTAAATTTGCACTTACGAACATTTTAGTCGTACTAAGTTTCAATCGTACGCTTAGTGAAACGGTCCCCTGGTACACTGATATAGCGGGAATGCTTTACCAAATTATCTTCCCTACTTATCACAGGGCATGATCTCATATGCAGTCCATATGACGCCAGAGCTCCAGATAAGCTGCGTATTTGCGTAAATACCAAATTAAAATTTCCAAAACCCAATTGAAATCAGAAGTAGCGAGTATCAAAAAGCAATACAAAATTCGTGGTACCTTTATCATGCTGCAGAAAAAATAAACAGACCACAATTATAGCATATTTTTCTTATTTTCCATGAAAACACATCTTGATATTTCATTAGAATTGTCTCCAAGGAGACAATTCTAATGAAATGCCAAGAAAGGTTTTTATTTAGAAGCAAAGTATTCAATTATTGCGGTCTGCTGATGTGTAAACAGTTGTGTGATTTAATTTTACCCAATTAAAATTGAGAAATACCCAATTGCTACAGAAATGATGGAGTGACAATACTCAATTACTAATTCCTTATCTAGAGCCCTGTGACGCACACGTTGTATTTGATTCATAGTCTGAGACACAGTGCCTTTAAAATCCACCGCCGATGTGTTTTGGAAATTGAAGAATTCCGTCAAATATTTTATTTCGAAAAGAAAAAGCCAATTATAGTTTTGTTGGATTTTAACATGAGTTCTAAAATATATATTTCCATATATTTCGAATATGTGGAGACTGAATTTCAATAGTTAACTTTGGGTTCCTCAGATCATTTCCTAGAGATTGTGTCAAGGTTCGGGAGTCAGTTTTCAAATGTTTTCATATTGCCAGTCACATTGCTGGACCCATGTTTTAGCCCATGCGAACCATAGGAACATTGTGTTTTCTCTATAAAATCAATATTTGGCCGAATATCGCTAGCTGTTTTTGGGGAGATCATGTATTTTGCTATTTATAACATGTCTTTAAATATCATATTTTCAAACTTTAATATGAATAATTTCCAAAACCCACTGGCGGCTTATAAGTGGAACATTCCGTAGAAACAATGAGATGTGTGTGAGCAATGTAGTCGGGGTGTAGTCCTGATGTACATGCATCGGGGGAAATAAGTCCATTGTGTACAGTTGTGTGCGACAGTACGGGGAGATAATCCACGAGCTAAAAGCTCGCGGATTATCTCCCCGTACAGACACACAAATCGTACATTAACGGACACACGTATAATCTGACTAACCTGCGAACATCGTAGTCAACATGTTCGTGAAAGTTTACCCTCTAAATCGCACAACGCAATACATACTATATATATACACATTAGGTCTGTTAGTTTTGTAGTTAATATATACCCGTTTTATCAAATTTTCTCTGGCGTCGACGTCAAATAGCATATTGGTATATTCATAGAGGTTATAGATGGCTTTGTGCATTTTGTATTGGCCGGGAGTAGCCCCATCGGGTCACATGACCAGAGGTACTAAATTAAAAAAACACAGAACCGCTGAAATTTGACACCTATTTCGAGAAATTAGTTACATTAGTATGTGATTGTGACTGGAGAAATGGGGCTTACGGGTTGTTCAATCAGCGTAGATCCAGATCATCCCGTGCATCCGCACCTGTCACGCTTGTAACACGCAATAAAGAACTTTATAAGGATCTACAATTGTCATAAATCCCTTAAGCCCCATTTCTACAGTCACAACCATATGTTTAGTTTGATGTGTTAGGACATATAACGATACTTGTACGAGTATAGTGACTAGAATTCGTGGGGCAGTTTCACTAAACTTCGTACGACTAAAATGTTCGTAAGTGCAAAATTATGATAGTCTGTAAATTTCACATTAACAACGTTTTCTTGTAAATAATTTCACAATAACAACGTTTTCTTGTAAACAATTAGTGGATTTACATTTATTGAGCATAGGCTGCATATGCAGCCTATGCTCAATAAATGTAAATCCATCAATTGCAATTTGCAGACGATCCTAAATTTGCGCTTACGAACATTTTAGTCGTAAGAAGTTTAGTGAAACGGCCCCGTGTCTCCACTCTTTAGACCGTGCTAATCAATGCAATGTGCAAGTTGTCAGTACACGACCTAGAGTCTTCAATGATCTCAGAACCCCTCCACGCGATAAATGGAGGATCTTATTTGAGAGATGATTTATTATGATATTTATTAAACGAGAAACTGATTTCATAAAAAACTCGGCTATTTCTTCATTTACACTGCACATGGGAAATGTTTGGACATGCGAATGTGATAACGCATGTACGATCGATAATCCGCTCGCTAAAACTCGCGGATTATCTCCTCGTACATGCGGACGAACCGTGATATAACTGTTGCTTGCATAACCACACCATCATACATTGAACCTGTACTGAGCACAACGAAAAATCCTCATTTGAGACACGCCTTGCGAGCTGCGTAATTTCATTACATACGTGTACACAATTCACATAATTTTTTCATAAATAAAGTCAAAAGTTGATAAAATGATCAGAGTACATGCGGAATATAACTCCGCATGTACTCTGAAAATGTTGTCAACTTTTGACTCCATTTTTAAAAGTTTTCATGAAACTTCGCAGATGTTTTAAGATACAAAATCACAAGGCGTGTCTCATTTGCACGTGTATTACACCGTGTTCTGTGATGTTACTAGTCTGCGAAATTGCACTCCAAAAAGCGATGCTATATAGTAAAAGTTGTTATTACGGCGTGCCTTTTATTTCCGGGTACATGGAACGGCAGTATATGAGTTGCTGCACAGGACACAGAAGAACTTATATTTAGCCCGTCAACACAGTGCGTATATGTGCCTTGAAACACGGTGCCGTGAAACATTTTTGATATCCTGTCAATACGACCTAATCACTGCGTATTAATATGTGCGGTGACTGGGTTTTTCCTTTTGCATTTAAAAGCCATTTGTAGGTGTTGACGGGATAAATAGAATAGTAGGTAAGTACCGTGAATGGGAAAAATATCTGGCGCGGCACGGAAACGGGATGTGCTCGGCAGAGCCTCGCCCATCCCGTTTCCTAAGCCTTGCCAGATATGTTTTCACATTCACGGCACTAACCTACAATAAATATGAAAATGTAGGTAGTGTATTAATATACGGTACAGTGCCATGATAGCTTAATATGTTGTGACGGCAATGCCCGATGGCATTACTAAATGGCAGAACGGTATCTCATTGAACACATGGGTATATGAAGGGTATTTGATCTACTCTTTTTTCCTGAATAGTAGCAGTTTGTACGTTGTACTTGAATATAATATTATTACATGCCTGTCGTTGTTTGACACCGTTCACAGCCGTATTCAAACGTACAGCGCGTGCGGTTTGACCATGGCTGCAGATAATGCTCATACCTGGGCCAGGCCAACACCTACGTAATGCATGTGTCTCGTGACGTTACTAGAACGCGTCATTATGTCACCAGACCAGTTCACAACGGTCGCACTGAAATTTTGAAATTGATGTGGTTGCATCAGGCGACGTGTACTGTGGCCCCGGAATATGTATTTGTAAATGAGCTGTTTGAGTGAAGCAGATTATCAACGTACCGAACGTACTGCATAAATGCTCAAATTGCATGATATTTCCGACGGAAAGACGGAAATGCAACAATACGACCATGTCCAGCCAGATTGACACCTCTAGGTTTAGCGCCACTATGATATTGACATGCATAAATTGGTTAATTGTCCATTTAGCTAACAACAATGTGAATGCAGAAAATGTAACATACCAGACATTTACTTTCACGAGATGTTAGACAAACTAGGTCTGAAATTGATCACTCGTGATATAATTTTGCTAGTGGCAACCACAATCAATATTGAATTGTTTAGTACTTAAAGCCATATCCATTAGCTAATGCATACTTCTCATCGATATTTATGAGTGTGTGATTCCGCTGGACGATTTAAGTTTAACTGTTTTACAATAGAAACAATTCAAGGTGTATGATCACGTGGTACTAACAACAACAACAACAAGTACTGAAACTTCCAGAATCCATCCGATTCAAAGTACGTATTATTTAGTATTGTCCTTATTACGCAACGGATTTTGACGAAATGTGGCGCATCAAACGCGTCTTGTTAAGCTGCATTTGGTGGTCTCTGTACTTTGGCCCAAACTTATGTCGTTTTTGCGAAGAATCGATTTCCGTGTCTACCGACACGGAAATCGATTCTTCGCAAAAACGACATAAGTCTGTGCCGAACTCCCTGGACGACCAAATGCAGCTCATGAAGACGCGTTTGCTGCGCCATATTTCATGAAAATCCGTTTCATAGTAAGGAAAATATCAAACAATACTTACTTTTTACTTTGGAGTGGGCAATATTTTAACACTTTCAGCCACAGTTGTTGTTGTTATAACCACGTGATCATGCACCTTGCTATTGTAACTGTACATGTATAAAGATGACCTTCGGTTTCATATAGTATTAACTTACATATTACTACATATATAGGCTTAAATGATTTCCGAACATCGTGGTAAGCGTTTCCGTCCTTTTCATGGGACCATTAACTATGGTGTGGCCATCTATATATTTTGAGTGAAGTACATATTTACAAATAATGTCGTATGCAAATATAACACATACATTATCATTATCGATGCACGGCATGTCACCACTGAATATTATAATAAATAGTAAGCACTAGCCTACAGAGGTATTCCACTCTACGGAACACCATATCTCTTTACCATAGGTTAGAATAGTTATAACCGTACTAGCAAACAATATGTGGTAATGACAGTCACTCAATTGATTTACTTTCTGAGATCAAATTAGGCAGTGTGGATGCATTTTAAAACCGTATACATACATTATTTAGCTTCTACCTACATCTAGTTCTAGATAGTATATTCTTACAAATTCTCGTATCGGGTATATATGGTCGTGAGTTTCACATCACGTGGCAAGAACATGGTACTGTCATAGGAATGCGTCTTGATAAAACCCTGTAGATGATTCAGGTTTGAATAAATATGTTGCAAGTTCATACTTATGTGATTTGAAAATTGACTATGTAAAAGGTTGCATGCAGTGATAAATGCCGGTCAAATACGTCTTATATATGTACACGTACATCACATACATACTATAAATTGTCTATGTTATAATTAACCCTTTGAACCCGAAAGCCCGCTATAGCGGTTTATGCAGTGCAGATCCTGATGAGCCGTCTCATCAGGATATGCACTTTTTGCAAGTAATTTTCATATTTTGTACAAGAAACAACACCCCTTTTTCATAAATGGACTAATCTGAAAATCATTTTGTGACGATTGGATTGGTTGCAAAATTAACATATCGCAGCCCATTCTGTTACTTAGGGGTGAAAGGGTTAAGTCGTAGTGCTGCGATCATTTGGATAAGTTCCGTATTACATATTGAAAGAGAAAAACGAATCAGTGCCTACGTATACGAGTATCGTTACAGTTGACTGCTAAACAATGTTTAGCGAAACAAAATGTTTCTTCTTTCATTAAAGTATGAAATTGAGACAACATTAGTCCAAACCTGATATGATAATCATAAGACAAATAAAATATTACGTGCTGTCTGAACACATTTACATTACGACATAGTTACTCCATTAGTAGTAGTACACGCATGGTGTTTCTGCTGTTGCACAGTGTATATAGTAATTGTAACGTATTTTCCATTGTTCTCATCAACAACATAGTTTGATAGCACTTTAAATCATTTCCAATGAAAGAGATTTTAAAATGTTGTCAAACCGTGTTTTTACTGGCAGAGACTATTAAATATAAAACATCAGGAGACGGCAATTTTCGTTTTCGCGTTCTAAATGTTAATTCCGAAAGCACCACATTCCTCAATCCGAATATACGCACAAGGAAATTTCTCCATTCTAATTTAGGATATTCTGCACAATCACATCTCTACCTTACGTTTACCCTGTTTATATGTTTATGTCACACACAATATAATATAATTATATTAGCACTTCCCGATCGGTTAGCAATGCAACCTTTCACTGTCATGTGTGTCTGTATCTGGCTGATGTTGTGTGCAGTACACAAAGACACACGAAAGAATATTGCCTTCGTCAGGGACGGCAATTCTATGTGAATGCTTACATCATGTCAAGCTAATAATTGACCGCGTATCCAAGATAGCAGTGTATCCCCTATGACGCCAACGCATTTCAAAATTACAATTTTCGAAAAAAAAAAAATGGTGAAAAGTCATACGATGATATAAAAAATCGAAAAAAAAAATCCTTTTTTTTTTTCGAAAATTGTAATTTTTTACATCATCGTATGACTTTTCATCATTATTTTATTTTTCTCGAAAATTGTTATTTTTTATCGCCAACCGTCTGACTGTACGGACAGACAAAACACCTGAGGAACCGGACATGGCGAAATCTGCCATGGCGCAACTCACGTATACACTTAGTATGGCGCGTTGTACTGATATTCACTATCCATATGATCTGTCTATTCATTTGTATGAACAATTCTCAATGCATTAGTCGACTAACCCAGTTCATCATCTAGTTCATCTAGAACGACGGTTGCTGCCAAAGCAGAAGGGTGCTTACAACTGAAATGAATCTCGTTATAATGTTGAAGAATTTGAACAACTTTTCAGGACTGACATGCCTTACGTTGAATCATCACTTGTTATACTTTTCTCATCGTCAGCTTTATCGTCCTTGTCTTTACTAACTTTAGAATGACAGTTGTCATTTAATTCCTTAATAGCTTGTCTCTCCTTTTTCATTTTCATTCTTCTGTTTTGAAACCAGATTTTTATCTGTCTTTCTGTTAAACACAAACTGTGCGCGACTTCTATGCGTCGCTTGCGGGTGAGGTAGTGGTTGAATTGAAATTCCTTCTCCAGCTCCAGTGTTTGATACCGACTGTACGTTTGGCGTCCCCGTCGTCTTTGTGCCGAGTTGGGACCTGAAAATGTAAAGATATACCTGGTGAACTGTTAGATACTAGTATATCACTTTGAGATAATTGAATGGGACAGTGGAAGGAGGTCCATAACGACTTGGCCCATTTCTTCCCTTGACTCATTCAATTACAAAGGAAACTATATGTTGCTACATGATTCGCACAATACACATGTTATTTAACCAATTGAACCCGAAAGCTCCGTATTGCGGGGTTTGAAAATTATGCAGATCCAGATGAGACGGCTTATTACGAGCCGGCTATATCGGTTTATGCTAAAAGTGCAGATCCAGATGAGCCGGCTCGTAACGAGCCGTCTCATCAGGATCTGCACTTTTTTAAATTAATTTTAATATTTTTGAGAACAAAAACACCCCCTTTTCATAAATGGATTAATCTGAAAAGCATTGTGTGACGATTGAATTGGTCGGAAATTTAGCATATCACAGTAAATGCCAGTTACTTAGAGTTGACATGGTTTCTAGTAATACTTGAAGCACACAGCTTGATAACTATATTACTTATTTATCCCAGGAATTATTGGATATGGCCATTCATTTGGAAACGCCTCAAGACGGTTTAGAGTAAAATGAGCAACCAATACACGAGAGAGTTCATTTGCAGTATGTAATAACAAAGTACGAATCAACACAATTTCCTGTATAAATAAAATAGCATGTATATAGATTCATGTATGTTAATCTTGTAATACTTATTAAGTCGTTGTACATTTATTTGATTAAAGCAGTGTTACATATCGTCTTCCATATCTGTTCCAAAGATAATAATTTCGAAGTAGATACTAAACATCACATCATGCCCGTTCGATTATATACTGTTCCAGTTACAAACATGCTTTCGCAGTGGGACCACTCTAAACCAGACGGCACGTGACACATGCTATCCGTTTTAAAGAGATTCCACAAAAAAAACACAAATATGTCAACATTACAACACTCACGTCTTTGCCTTGCATATGTTTTCATTATATAGCTAAATTATTGCGAAAACCGTGCAAATCTAGGATATTGAAGTCCATTTTGTGTCCAGTTTGCATGGATTGAGTTTTGTGTCGTCGTATTTCCTTCTTTTCTTATAGTTATATATAGGATAGTATGTTTATGTCGTCTTTTCCGTCCTTCTAGTAATCGTTTTTCATTTATTGCCATGCTTCTGTCATTTTGGGGAATTATGACGCGATAAGCCAAATGCTTGTTATGTGTTTATTTATTTATTTGTTGCTTTGTTTTATTTTTTACGTGGGTTTATCAGTCTCCTTTTGATATCTTGTTTTCAAGTTTGTTATGAATACAATACAGTGGGGTCAGCGTGTAAGTGCACACACGAACGAACACGACATGTTGAAACCAACCTGTCGTGTTCGTTCGTGTGTGCACTTACACGCTGACCCCACTGTAATTCATGTATAAAAAAAATGTAAATATGTTTCTGCATTTTTTCTCATTTCGCATCAAAAGTGTATGTTGTTACCACTCAGTTGAACCGTCTCGGCGAGACGGTTCAACTGAGTGGTAACAACATACACTTTGGGTGGGTAGCGAACCAACCGGTCGTGTTCGTTCGTGTGTGCATTTACACGCTGACCCCACTGTATATTATGTGATATGTGTCCACAAGATAGCATTGTTATAAAGTTAATATGTAAACAATAAATTCACCATTCCATGACCATAGGGTGGAATATCATTTGTGATTTTCTACATAAAACAATAGCATATTCTTTTCTTCTCACCAAATACAGTGGAACCTCTATAAACCGAATAGCAATATAACGGCTGTGATCTTATTTTTAATGTGTTTCTTTGTCATTTATCCGAGATGATAATGTATATTCATGATTGCAAAGCATCCAAATACGTATCGGAATGGTAAATGCCTGATTTACAGTGGAGCATCTATAAACCGGACACCCTGTGGACCTACCAGGGTGTCCGGTTTAGAGAGGTTCCTGTATGTTGTTACCACTTCGTTGAATAGCCTCGGTAAGACAGTTCAACTGAATGGTAACAATATACATGTATATATAATGTGAGAAATGCGAAATACCTGTGTTTTATTCCATTCAAAATATGTCTATCCTCAGCATTAAATATGTTAATAAATCGGATGTTACGTGCAAAAACAATGGCAGTGATGCCCGGCGATTATCATGGCTCATTATTTCTCTATTGTTATTGCATGCTATCAATGTTTGCATCGTCTTCTAGATTCCTCAAACCACAACAGCCGTATATTCGTCGTGAAATGGGAGAACACATGTGTCGAGCACTGAATAAGCTCTACAATTACCTAGAATAAATGGCATTTCTGGCGTTGTTTCGTCCATAAAAGGTCATATTTCTAATTCGCAGATCAAGCGTAGACATCGGCAAAAAAATATGAAACCTCACAGTTGTCTCGTATTTGACAGAGATCGACTGAGAATTTGCCAAGAAAAATGTTCTATATCAAATAGCAAGGACATCTGTTATATGCATTTGTGGTTGGTGTCAAAAAATCCAAAGTGAAAAACAATGCATTAATACATAACGAAACGTGTTCAATATGGTCCTCAGAAAACCGTGCAAGCTAACGTAATGTGGTCCATAATACACACCGAACCTGGCGACAAAACATATACATGTAATGTGTATTACGGAAACTTTGATGTAACTGCTATCATGTTTGTACTTATAAACATTAATATAAACATCGGTACTCACATTCCTCAACAGATGCTGATAATAAACGGTATACCTACCCCCACAAAGAACAAAACAAATACATATAATTCCAGCACAAAAAATATTTACACAATTCCCTAACATTCTTAAGAAAACGGAAAATAAACACATTTTCTTGATGAATTTATTTAAAATGCTGGAATTATAAGGAATGAATGGCCTTTTAGTGGAATTTATCGGGGATATAAACTTGGAAAAGTCGCGGGAATACTGGACGAGGCCTTCCGGCCTTCGTCCAGTATTCCCGCGACTTTTCCAAGTTTATACCCCGATAAATTCCACAAAAAGGCCATTCATTCCTATATTAAAGCAACGAATGCGTCATAGAAGACAAACGTCGCGAAACAAAGTACAGTCTCGTGAGATGAAATAGGCAAACATTTAAAAAAAAAAAGGAACAGTAAACGTGATAATGAGGGTATTGACGTGGAACCATCAGTGGGTAAAGCTGCCCTTCGCGAGTTAAACCCTTTTTTACATGGGCCCATTACGTCCAGGTGACCGTTTTATGTAATTTTATTGTCACAATGTTTCCTTGCAGAGTACTACGATGTATTAGTGTCTTATCTGATGTGACATAGAGAATGCCAGACTAGTGTATTTTGATATTCAGTTTATCAGACAAGACGAGTAAAGTGTAGGAATTCCGAGGCTCGCTAATGAAACGTCTATTTTCAACTCACGGTAACCAGGATATTCGTCTCAGGCCAATACCTAATACACTATGTTATCAGTCAGTACGTGTACAAAATTCGTTACCTACTAAATAGTTTCGTAGGCGATACATTTAATGGTAATTCCTATAAATAAAATGATGTGCCTACTACTGAGTGGGTATGTACCTTTAACCCTTAGATGGCGGGAAACGAAAACTGTCGTCTGCTGTTGGAACTTATTTTGTATTTTCTCTAAATAAAAACATGGTTTGGCAGGATTTTAGAATCATTTCCATTGGAAATGATTCTAAAACATGTTTTTGATAAGAAAAATAAAAAATAAACAGCAGACTGTAAGGGTTAATATGGCAATATAAGTTCGTTCTCTGATAAGTTACTGTCCTCTTCATGGCTGGCTGCTATAGAGAGATGAGAGATAAAACAGTGTGTACAGGTTAATCTAGCCGTCCAAGGGCTAACCGTAGAGCACTTTCTGGTGTAATAGTATATAATCAGGTACATGAACCGATCTTGGTACTGGCCGAATACGTGAACAGACGTTTCATTGGTCGAATGGCGCCACATGACGTTACCGAATTACGTAAATGTAATGACGTCACGGGAATAAGTCCGCGTTCTTTGCAACGAAAACAACGTCATAATTGCGCATGCTGTAGCCAAAGACGTTACCTAATAAAAACGACCCTGCTAGAGTATTTTGATATCAAGTTTGTCAGACTCGGCTCGGAAACGGTAGGAATTCCTCGGCATACTCGGAATTTCTACGCGTTTCCTAGTCTTGCCTGATAAACTTAATATCAAAAGACACTAGCCTGGACCCGGTTGCTCAGAACGTCTGTTGGCTTAACAGACTGTTAAATCCTTAGCAATGCTAAGGATTTAACAGTCTGTTAAGCTAACAGAAGCTTTGAGCAATCGGGTCCTGATGTGTTTTATATGATGCATGCGTGTGAAAAGACCATTGAAATAACACTGATGTGCAACTTAGGTTCCAATATCAGCCATCGCATGTGTAAGTGGTATTTGACGATATATTCAATATATTATAAGAAAGTTCTCGTGTCTACTTAGGCGTTCATGATGTCGCTGGTTCCTGTATTTCATCGATTTTAAGTGTTTGATGTACGTGCTCGTCTGGTGGTATATCATGCATGATTGTCTGGCGTCGTGTTCGCCTGATTGCAATGGGATGAGGGCTTGCATTATATTACATATGACACAAGCCTCTAAGATTTGTCACGAAAAAGATATTTACGTAAACTTGAATATTTTATGTAAATAACGTTAAAAGTGGACATCGTCAGTTTTCGACGTAATTTAAGCAAACTATTATAAGTTTTGTAATTATTTTCCAAGAAAAATCGCACATATTACTGTCCGTTTCACGAAAGCTGCCCAAATGTTACGGCTATAGAAGCAATTAAAAACAATATATTTTTCGATAATATTAAATTAAAGAAAAATTTAAGAATCAGCCTTCTTTTTATTTAGTGAAATTTTGTCAAATATTGATGTTTTTGCGTTAACACAATTTCACCATGTAAGAGTGAAGATGTCTATGCGGATTTAACATGGGAACATTTTTATAATTTCAGAAATACTGGGTCGATTTTTAAAATTTAACTTTTGTTTTCTTAGTTAAAGCTATCTAGCTAGGTTTTGGAGTCAATTTCCCCCAAAAAATAGTTTTCTAACTCCTCCCACAACTCCTCTACCTCCTTTTCCTCCATGTTAAATTCCCATAGACAAATCAATTTTTTCGTAATAAAATCAATATTTGACTAAATGTCACGAAAAAAAAGAAAGCTCATTCTAAAATTTGATATAATTTAATATTACAGAAAAGATACTGTTTTTTTTTCATTGTTTATATGACCGTAAAATTTGGGCAGGTTTTGTTAAACAGACAGTACGCGTGTCTCGTATGACATTGATACACAGGATTTCTGAGTGCTGAATGTGACCACTAATGAACGTCGTTTATACTATGGATGATTGCATAGACTAGCTCTCTCACAAATGTATTGATATAGCTATTAAAGTGCACATGTGATCATCCGCTATGAATCATGTAATTCTGTATAAAATGTGTTCCATCAACTTACTTATATATGCCGCGACTGTTTTCTGGTCTGTTTGAAATGTTCGCAACACAGTTCTTTATGGTATAACCTCATACACACACACGTAGTCAGAAACTCGTAGTATTCTGGGCCAGGTTGCTCAAAACCTCTTTTAGCTTAACAGACTGTTAAATCCTTAGCAATGCTAAGGATTTAACAGTCTGTTAAGCTAACAGAAGCTTTGAGCAACCGGGCCCTGATGTTTTAATATATGTTCGAAAGAAAACTCAACGTCTATCAGGAGAGCAAATCAATTTATGGAGAAATAATAATCATAATATATGGCTTTGGAAGCCATAGTAGAACTGCCAGTTATCTTGGCAATTACACAGAGTTCAGCCAGGTACGTTGTAATATGTTGTATAGGCAATGACTCGGCCAACTCTGGTGAAGAATGGACATACTCATGATAAAATACTAGAAATTGGCTATGGTGATATTTTCCAGAAATTCATTTCGAAACTCGTAGAAGTTTTTTATAATTTGTGAAATTGCACAATGATAGATATTGCAACGTACCCTGAAATGTCAATGAACGTCTAATGTATTTATGTAGTACAGATAATTCTAAAACAAGGAAGTCTGCAGATTTATTACATGCTTCCCATGTCCTAAGGCATATTATATCATGTGTGTGCTTGCATATCTTCGTGGTGATCAATAAAATCGTAGTATTTAGCGCTTAAATAGGTTGTTATTTGGCAGATCAATCGCTTTGAGACTTTTGGTGGTCGCCATGTGTTTTGAACTTAGCTGGTATACTCCTGACATAGCATTGTCCTCGTTGCCATTAAAGACAATTAGAGCAATACGTTTGTGATTTAAGATGTATAAGGTATACCATATTGTATAGCTACCCGTCCGCGTTTTCAATTACAAGGTTAGACGTTATCTGTATCGCTTTATCTGAAGTTCTTTGATTATCGTTTCGGCAAGGGTAATCCATTGACAACCGATCAGAAAAGAAAGACGTATCTGAAGAAACACACGAAATTATTTCTCCGCTTGGATTCGTGTTTTGTACACGAGTTCGTTATGAGTTACCGACAACCGGCAGTAGTTTATGGAGATGTAGTGTCAGGTGGGCACTCTATGTCAATCGGGGTGCAATAATATTTCCACACTCGTATAGTTAATAAATTATCTCTAGTTCCGCTTGCTTTGTCTGTCGCATGCATATTGAATACGTGCACGATATCTTCTATGTTACTGATTAACATGTGTTTAGTACGTGCAAAGGGCAATACTGATTGTGCAGTGATATTTAGTCTTACGACATATCCATATTTGTGAAATACAACGTCATGTTAATGATACGTCGTAAAGGGAAATTGATACAGCTGTAAATTGACTGTGTATTTGGAACTTTAAATTATATGACTATGTACAACATATTAGTACTACACAACCGTCTGCGCTAATCTTGCCAATATTTGAATTTAATTTTATTTCAAAATACTTGAACAGTATGCTTGAAAGCAAGCAGCTTGATCGGCTGAGCCTTAGCTGTGCTATAGCTCAGGCACCGCCACTCAAACTCCTGTATTGCGAGTTGAGATTGCTGCCAACATATATTCAGAAACGTTGACACCTGGACAAGATTAACACAGACAGTTGTGTATGTCTCGCATGAAGATCACTACTGGCTTTAATTTTCGGACAGTACACCATCGGCCATTGAGTGATGTTTTGTGTCGCGTTGAAGGTTCGTTGATCACTGATGTGCGCGTGCCATTTCAATAGCATGACATAGTGTGTGTTAGCTTGCTGGGGGCCGTTTCACTAAACTTCTTACCACTAAAATTTTCGTACAGTGGGGTCAGCGTGTAAGTGCACATACGAACGAACACGACAGGTTGGAACCAACCTGTCGTGTTCGTTCGTGTGTGCACGCTGACACCACTGTAAGAGCAAAATTATGATAGTCTGTAAATGTCACATTAACAATGTTTTCTTGTAAACAATTATTGGATTTGCATTTATTGAGCATAGGCTGCATATGCAGCCTATGCTCAATAAATGTAAATCCATCAATTGAAGTTTCCAGACGATACTATATTTGCACTTACGAACATTTTAGTCGTACGAAGTTTAGTGAAACGGGCCCCTGTTTCCGTTGGTGTCATGCGCTCTATTGTCCGTTGCCAGTCACTCGAACACGCTATTAAACATCATATCCAATGTGTATAGTGATAGTAGAGCACCAGTCGCCAACATTAAACATTCGATTTGTGCACCGAGTATCTGTAAATTCGAAAGTAAATATTTGAAACACATTGAACACAATAATTGGTTTGTTGGGCACGATTTGGAATTCATGTGCTTAGTAGCCTTATGTATTGTGTTTATTTAGGCAAACATGAAACAAGCTTACTTGCAAATTACAGCGCATTTTACATAATAAAACATCAGTCGATAGGGCGTATTGATCACATTGTAACGATCACTTCAGAACCAACATACGCAGTGTGAACCCACCATAACCCGGGTAAGCCTGGACCGCTATCTCATGCGGATATACACTCGTCAGAATCCCCATAAACTCTTAAGAAATAAAACCGTGGGCTGTTGCGCTTACTGGGGTACAATACAGTTGGTCTGTGTAATGTCCGAATGACTCCTCGCAAACGTTAACCAGACAAAATGGGGATATAAACTTGGAAAAGTCGCGGGAATACTGGACGAGGCCTTCCGGCCTTCGTCCAGTATTCCCGCGAATTTTCCAAGTTTATACCCCGATAAATTCCACAAAAAGGCCATTCATTCCTATAATAACCAATAGGATACAAATAAACAATTGGCGATAAAAAATTACAGTCTTTTCGAAAATTGTAATTTTTTATCGCCAATTGTTTATTTTTATCGCCAATTGCGAAAGTGGTTTTTCCCAAGTTTACACCCCGATACATTCTGTATTGTTCACCCGAATAAACGGTAACGTTGCGAAATTTAACGCATCAACAACATCGCGCGACGTCACTTAGATGTGTGTGTGTTTGTGTATAGGTCAGATTGGAATAGTATTCCCACGTTTGTAAACACGACCATGTTCCGTTATTCTGCCTTGTTTCCATATTCAAGATACACCATCATGTTTCTTAACGCATATATGCGTTAAGAAACATGATGGTGTATCTTCAATATGGAAATCTTTAAAATGGAAACAATGCAGAATAACAGAAGATGGTCGTGTTTACAAACGTGGGAATACTATTCGAATCTGTGTCAGCGGCTATATATTGTTGTATCGCACGTATTTCACGTAGATGGCATATCATATAGTGCTGCCATATAGCCTCCAAGCTAGCATAATGTCCATTAATTCGGAACCCGTATTGAAGGCATTATACTATTATGAATTTCCTATTTTACACGGCTATGCCTACATATATATATGTATACACTAGTTTTTTGGTGTAAATATAGTGCACTCCGACACCCTCGTGCCTAAGTATTTTCGCTGATATGGCATACCGGATTTATCTGATAAATAGAGAATACCAGGCAACGGTTTTTGATATCAAATGTATCATGCTCGGCTGGGAAACGTGTAGGAATTCCGAGGCTCGCCGAGGAATTCCTACCGTTTCCCGCCCGAGCCTGGTAAGCTTAATATTACGAGGCACTGGATTTGTTATTATTTTTTATCATATAATGTGCTATTCCAATACATTGTTCTTATTAAAAGAAAATGCGAACAAGCTTGCATTGAATCATCTACGGGCGTTAGTCGGTAAAGTCAATTGAACCAGTGAAATTTGAGTGGTCATGACTCATGCATGTGCAGTATTTCGGTATCAGATACCTTGCATTAGGTCAATGCGCGGCTAGATACCTGGGGCCCGTTTCACTAAACTTCGTACGACTAAAATGTTCGTAAGTGCAAAATTATGATAGTCTGTAAAGTTCACATTAACAATGTTTTATTGTAAATAATTATTGGATTTACATTTATTGAGCATAGGCTGCATATGCAGCCTATGCTCAATAAATGTAAATCCATAAATTGAAATTTACAGACGATCTTAAATTTGCACTTACGAACATTTTAGTCGTAGGAAGTTTAGTGAAACGGACCCATGAAGAATACGCGTAGATCACACACACATGCCTATTTTATATTAATTACTCAATAGGTCAGTTGATACACCATCTAATCTAGCAGGTTTACGATGCGTTTACTACCAAATTACAGTTTTCATTCTTACATACGGGACTATTATATATGTTCGTGTTTACTATTAACCTTGCGTGTGTTGATTTCAAATCGTTCGACGTTTACAACAGGAATGTTAAATTTGTAATAGTCACTGCCGGGGTTGACCACACATCAATGCTGCATGGAATTATCACGTATACAGATTAATGCCGCCCCGTGAGTTAATTGTAATGGTGAAAGAGTTCAACCGAGAGACAAAGCCCGAAGTCAGAGATCGGGTGTCAGCAGGTGCGACGGAAAAACACATCTAGTCATTCTACTCGTGTTAATGGTCGTGTAGTTACTATTCCATTCATAGTTGTGCAACAATGCTCGATAGTAGCAAGTCAACATTGCTAGGAAAGACGCTATACTCAGCGCTCCAGATAAGGAATTAGTAATTGAGTATTGTCACTCCAACATTTCTGAAGCAATTGGGTATTTCAAAATTTTAATTGTGTAAAATGAAATCAGACTACTGTTTACACATCAACAGGCAACACTTATTGAATAGTTTGCTTCAAAGTGAAAACATGTCTCGGCATGTTATTAGAATTGTCTCCTTGGAGACAATTCTAATGAAATACCAAGATGTGTTGTCATGGAAAATAAGAAAAATATGCTATATTTGGGGTATGTTTATTTGCTTTCTGCAGCATGATAAAGGTACCACAATTTTTGTATTGCTTTTTGATACTCGCTACTTCTGATTTCAATTGGGGTTCTGGCAATGTCAATTGGGTATTTAAGCAAATACGCAGCTTATCTGGAGCACTGTATACTACATATTGCTTTAATGCGAAAATGCGGAGCTATTTTCGAATAGAACACTATTGACAAATACTGATTCTGGTGAGACGGCTCGTTATGAGCAGGCTCATCTCGAGGGTCTGCAGTGTTTGGGGATTTGCACTATGGCTTGCTGAAAGTTGGCGTCTGAAATCATATTAGAAACTGTGTTTGGATTAGGAAAATATACGATAATAATTATGAACCTGTCTGATACAGTGAAATCTCTATACCGGAGACCCTGGGACGTCCAAAGAGTGACCGGTAAAGAGATGTTCCACTATACATCAGACAAATGACCACCCCAATGCATGTATAACGGACAGACACTCTATTACACGAGTATATACGCATATGCACGTTTGTACAGTGAATCTGTGTATATATAGTCAGTAGTATATATGCATGTAGCTTTGTGCTGTGTGACAAAAATTGCTTTTGAAACACAGTGAGCTCATTTCTTAGTATTCTACGAACTGGGTAACTTTACTGGTCATTTACAGAGTACTGATATTCGTGATCATTCTATTCGAGTCTTGTAATTCTTATTGAATGGCAATTGACTTAAATAAACTATACATCTATATATCGTTATCGGGAGATAAACAACAGTGAAACACATCACAATTTCTTTCACATGGCTGAAAATGATGTCCAGTTTTGACAGATCCATTTCGGACTCATCCAATGACTCATGTATGCTAAGGTGTATTGAATGTGATCCGTACCTATGCGAGGTTACATGTAGACATGCATTGCATCGGGATCTTAGAGCGTTAATCTTAATAAGATGTTCGTTTCATGTGTTTTTATACGTGCTCGTCTGTCATACTTCGGGTACCATATGCCTTCATCACTATGCATTACCTATTTTGTGTTTTTTTTGTAAATTTTCGATGGGTTTGCGGAAAATGTGGATGAACATCTACATAATGCGGCGATAGAACGTAGGTAATGTCAGAGCAGAGGTTTATTATTTTAGTTTTGATAGTGGTACAGCATGATGCTGTATTATTAAATTGGGAATCTCAGTCAGTTGTTTAGGAAATCTCTTTCTAGAGTTCCAGTCCTATGTTGCATTTTAGCGTTTATTTTTTGACTGAATGGTACTAAAATCGAGATTGCGAACAGAGTAGACCCATATCAGACTGCACAATTGTGCAGTCTGATATGAGTCTACACTGTTTGCAAGAGATTTATAAGAAATGTGAAAATATGAATGTGACAAATAGCATAGTCACGTAGTCCTATCACATTGCTAGCTTTATAGGATGATCTGGATCAACGCAAGTGGAACACACTATAGTGGCTCCTTTTCAGAACAAATTAAGCTACATTCGCCCTGTTTACAAACAACAATGCCATAAAATATACAACTTGGACCGGATTAACTGACTACGATTCCTCATTGGTGATAGACATGCGAGTGTGTTCTCACGATTAATGGTTACAAGACATATGTAAAGCCAACTTTGTAATATCAGGAGTTCTGGTATATCCGACATTTTGATTAAGTTGAAAAGAAATCGAAGGGATCAGTAAAGGAAGGGGGCTAACACCCTTCCGCTACTGGCTCCTTCAACGCTCATAAATGACGCCGAATGATGGAAAATTATATTAGAGAAGACAGTGAACGGGTGAGTGCAATAATGGAGCCTTCATAGAGTCATCCCATTCTTCTACTTGCAATTGTGTTAAATGATCTGGAAATATAGCAAACACACCAGATAGAAGGAAAGTATCTGAATTCATTTTAATAGTAATGATGGTTTCAATTACGATGAACAAGTATGCATATCTTCCGTGTGAACATTATCAATTACATTTACAGATCCACATTACATTACCGAAATCATATTAACTATGCTTGGACATAACCTTCCCTATTGCTTTTGTAACAAGCGTATGCCGTTCACCAGTTTGTCTATAATGTACGGTACGTTTGATGACTCAAAAATTGTCACATCGCAATCCATGCGATTATAATATTGCGTAGGTGCCGTGAAACATATTTGATATCATGTCAATACGACCTGATCACTGCGTATGAATATGTACGGTGGCTGGGGTTAACCGTTTGCATTTTACAGCCATGTGTAGTTGTTGGCGGGATAAATAAAATAGTAGGTTAGTGCCGTGAATGGGAAAACAATATTTGGCGCGGCACGTTTCCTGAGCCTTGCCAGATATTGTTTTCCCATTCACGGCACTGACCTACTATTCTATATGTATCACATGAGTGAGATCTTAGTGAATGGAATTTATAAAGATATGTATGGATTTGACAAACACATATTCTCCAACTTTCCACTGCAAGTACGGACACTTTAAGACGTATTTCAAATGAAATTTGGAAAACAACATAAATGTTATAAGCTAGTTTATCACACGTACGCACCAATATCAAATTTCTGCATTTTATACTGTGACATTAGGTCATGTAAGTTTGCCGTATCTCCAGGCCGTCATTTAATACTTAGTTTGCTATTTTGCCCGAACTAATTGTCCAAATATGTCCATTTAATATGGTATTCGGTTAAGAGTTAACGAAAAGGTTCGATGAGTTTTGAAACCTTACACCCCGGAACAAGGTCAGTGATTATGACCTTGTGCTTTATGTTATTGTAACCAGGATACGCTGATGTACGATGTTCTCTATTATCGTCGTTCTGATTGTGTACACTGCTTTCCATGTTTCATTTTCAAATTGAGAGTATTAACCCATTTCATGCTGAGGATATGTCATTTTGTTTGTGAAAAATTCTAAATATTTTTTTTATATGTAGTAAGAAGTATATGTTGTGACCACCATTTGAACCGTCTCATCGAGACGGTTCTAAATATTTTTTTTATATGTAGTAAGAAGTATATGTTGTGACCACCATTTGAACCGTCTCATCGAGACGGTTCAAATGAGTGGTCACAACATATACTTTCATTGAGAAATAAGAAAAATAAAAATGAAATATTTAAAATATTTCATACCCGTAAAGGTGTATTCCGAATGTAATGGGTTAAAACAGTGTTGGTATATTTCAAATGTCCAATCGTACTTCATGTCTCTGTGTCTCGCGTGTATAAAAAAACATTAATAATTATGTTGGTCTGATCGTAGTCCTTTTCAACAGCGGTAATAAGTTGGAAACGTCGATTTGAGCATTTACATAGTATATTTCGCATCAATTATACGTCAACATCGACGTAATATCTATTTTGGTTCATACATTTCAAATGACAATACATAGAACATCATTTGACGTGCACATCGTCGCTGAATTTAACTCGATCCATTTGGCTTATTTGAAGACAAACAATGACTGACATCATTCACTCTTTAATGATTCAAAGAGAAATGTGTATCGTATAGCTGGCCTCTTATCTCTGATCTCGTGCTCTGTATGTTCTGACAATTATAACTTATATAGCCAGATGCTATTCTTTGTTCATCGATTTTACCGCTTGATTTATACCAAATGTCACCCGCAATCGACTGGCTGTAAATTATTTATGATTCCTTGTATGTACGCCGTGTATGGAACATGTTTACATGTATGGGAATATTGTGTGTTACCGACTCCCCTGCAAGGGGTCGAAGCAATGTCAGAAATGCAATGCAATAGACTTGTCTTCAAGTACAGAACTTAGAAAATCACGATTAACTTCACTTAGAACTATATATGTACATCCACTGACCTATCGGCGTTAGCATTGGCGGAGTTTCTCTGTTTGACGCCACGTTGCAATGTGACGTCAGTCCTACAACTTCCCCGCCATTAATTGCAAAGTATACTTTGAGGGAGTAATCATTTATTTTGCATTATTTCATATAGAACTAACGACTGCATGTACGCGTATTTGATGATTAAAACTATGCAGAATTATTATACTGAATGTATTACATTATCACAGCCAAAATGGCTGTGATAATGTAATAAATTCAGTATAATAAAAATTAATAAATTTATCCTAACATTGAAAATTTCTCCCTCAAAGTATACTTTGTTAGAAAAGTATACTTTGCAATGCTGGTGAAATAGGCTACAGAAAGTTGTTCTAAGGGATGTTATTCGTGCTGTGCAAACTTTGATTTAGCTTACACTAAGGAAATGGTCATAAATCCGACGAACGCCGCCATTTCCAAAATTGCAATAATGCCACAAAAGTTGTTCTATTGCAAGTTACTTGCGATTTCCAATGTTCGGCAACCTATTTATAATATCTGCCAGTGAAACCAGTGGTCACAAAATCCTCTGATGTTACCGCACACCTAGCGTAAAAGACTTGTGTTTGTCCTACACGTGTCGCCAATTATGGCGGGAATCATTCCAAAATTACAGCAGTGGAACCCCTCTAACTGAAACAGGACACTCGGGAAAATATGGATGTTTACATTCGATATGTTTCGCTGTTATGTATCTGTGATTAAAATGACTTATCCTGATTACACAACACTAGATGTGTCACGACGTGCTCAAATGTCTGATTTACAGCGGAACATCTCCAAACCGGACACCATGGGGTCCCAGGGTGTCCGGTTTGGAGATGTTCCATTGTATATACATGCACTACAGCGTTGTGTAACATATATAACCAGTGTGAATAACTTAGATTGCCAGAGCAATGTCCTTTGATATCAAGTTTCGCAAATGAGGGCAAGAAATGCAAAGAGGTGTGTGTCGAGGACAAACATATAAACGGGCGTCATAGTAAAGAAATGGGCAACTGTATTTTAGTTTCCAAATTCTTAGCGGTCTGTGAGCACGGTTTTTATTTTGAAAGTTGTGACCATCTTTGCTATGTATCGTTAATGCATGTCATTGGCATAGATAGTAGCTTCATTCCGGGCTGGGAGGTGTTTATTTGGCATTGACTGATGCAACTCTGCATCTCTAGTAATGTCCTGGCGCAAATGAATAGGCGCAATGACGAACACATGCAAAGACGATTCCTGGTGTTCGTGTTTGGCGATTATCACGGATCTCGCGACTTAGTATATTTTGCACTTACGAACATTTTAAGTCGTACATTTTGCACTTACGAACATATTAGTCGTGCGAAGTTTAGTGAAACGGCCCCCAGGTGGTGATTTGCCTTACATTGTACTTGTCCCTCAAGTATATCACGGGAACACACGACATTGAAGTATCACCGTCTTTGTACAGCACATTTCTTCATTGGCGGTACATGTATTCAACTTGTGTTCACCTGGTCAGTTTTGAATATTTTAGATAAATTCAGGTCATAGTCAAAGTTATAATTAGACGCATTAAACTCTCGTTTTGCATATAATTCCCTTCGGGCGATCATTGTATCTAGCATAGTGCGGACAATATGAGTGATCGCCTGAACCCTATAGGTTTATTTATCCCGTCAACACAGCGTTTCCTGAGCCTTGCCAGATATGTTTTCCCATTCACGGCACTAACCTACTATTCTCTATCTATTTTCCTTATTTCTGAACCAAAGTATATGTTGTGACCACTCATTTGAACCGTCTCGGCGAGACGGTTCAAATGAGTTGAACCGTCTCGGCGAGACGGTTCAAATGAGTGGTCACAACATATACTTCTGATGAGAAATAAAGAAATTCTTGAGCCTTGCCGGATATTTTTCCCATTCACGGCACTAACCTACTATTCTCTATATCCACCACGTTGACGGGTCGTTGAAATGGTGACAAGTCCTCGCTTGTGTTCCACCTATCGGAATGGGGTACAGCCTCGCGCTACAGGATTCAGTGTCCCGTTTCACTAAAGTTCGACTAAAATGTTCGTAAGTTAAGGATCGTCTGGAAATTTCAATTGATGGATTTACATTTATTGAGCTATGCTCATGAAATGTAAATCCAATAATTGTTTACAAGAAAGCATTGTTAATGTAAAAATCTATCATAATTTTGCACTTACGAACATTTTAGACGTACGAATGTTACTGTTTTCTCTTGATTGTATGAAATTTATTGCTGTTGTGTGTGTTGCTTCAATTAGGAGCCACTATGGACTGGTCTTATAAATAGGTTGCCGAACTTGCAACTTGGAAGCAACCGGTTGAGTTACTTAACGTGGCACCATAAACATACTAACTTGCGGAATTGTCGGTTTCACGTCACGTTGCTTAGTTCAAAGTAACTTCAAGTTGCTTAGTTCACGTTGCTAAGTAATGATGTCAAATATGCAAATTCCGACAGTTCTCGCGTCATGTTCTAAGGTAAGTGATTTGTGATTGTTAAAGTTCGGCAACGTGTGTGTACGACCGATTTAAAAACCTATACCGACAGACTGAAACATATAAATTAAAACTAAATTTAGTTGACTAGAAAATGATATCCGCGAGTCCATGTATGTGTAAATAATGTCAGAAACTGAATATGATGCAGATGTCGTTGTATTACTCGTCATAACTTAACCCTTAGCCTGCTGAATGAAATGTTGTCGTCTGCTGTTAATGTTTTATTTTCGATTTTTCTCATCAAAAACATGGTATGACAGCACTTTAGAATCATTTCCATTGGAAATGATTCTAAAGTCCTGTCAAACCATGTTTTTATTGAGAAACAGGGCAAAAAATAAATTAACAGCAGACGACAGTTTTCGCGATCAGCAGGCTAAGGGTTAATACAATTCAAATACCTCATACACAGGACAGGCAATGCTGTGTTGAATTTATTCAATTATTAAAACGCGGTCTGCTACTGTCTAGCAACTGTCGTTTTAACAGTGGGGTATCGTCTGTCATATTATGCCCCCTTTAATCGCGAAAGCCATCAACATAAATATTACATTTTATTGCCCCAATAAGGCATTATAGTCCGATTCCGCCATTGCGGGCGACTATTAACCAACACAAGGTAAGTGAGATAAATACGTTTTCTATTCCGTTCTCGCTTGCTGGGTGATCCGATGACGTCGAAATACTTGTCTCAAAGTTTTTGATTTGTGGTGTCCATAAACAGTCGTGGCTTGATCTAAAACTGAGACAGCCGGGCCTGTGTCATATCCGTCCAGTGTATATATATCTCGATCTGTCAAGTAGTTAGATAATAATTCCAGCACAAAAATATTTACACAATTCCCTAACATTTGATTGGCCCGTAGCAAGTCTCTGTCCAAAATTTACATCCCAGTAAACTCCCACGCCGAACTACTTTCCGTAACCGTGAGGCGCACTTAAAATAATTCTTAAGAAAACGGAAAATAAACACATTTTCTTGATGAATTTATTTCAAATGCTGGAATTATAAGGAATGAATGGCCTTTTTGTTGAATTTATCGGGGATATAAACTTGGAAAAGTCGCGGGAATACTGGACGAGGCCTTAAAAAGTTACAATTTTCGAAGAAAAAAATTATTTTTTTTTCTTTTTTTTTTTTCGAAAATTGTATTTTTTCATCGCATCGTCCAGTATTCCCGCGACTTTTCCAAGTTTATAACCCGATCAATTCCACAAAAAGGCCATTCATTCCTATAATAATGCATTGTTCTTCAACTCTTGTAATGGCGATAATGACGATTGTAGAATCTCAACAGAAGCGCAATAAAGGTGAGTCGTCTGATCTGCTCAGTTCTACACTCAGTCTCTACACTGGGCGCAAACACTACATGCTTGATTTTCACATATATTTGCACATTAAAGTGAGATACATAATTTAATAATGTGAAACTGGGAGATAATACACATACAGCGTGATTTATATTCGCAGTGACCTATATGTGCACATATATTATAGTGAGTGCAGCAGAATAAATAAACCAGCTCATGGTTATGGCTCATGGATTAATCCAATATAATAGTTGTTTGTGTAGACATCTGAAACCATGTGCAGCCAACATATGTTGCTGTATTTATAACGTTAGACATATATATGGCTCCATCTGATATGTAGCTGTGACTGTGAAAATGAATTGTATGGATGTTGCGACCGGTGTGGACTCGTATAAGCCTATGCATCCGCACAATCTGATCAGTACCTATGCTGGTCATGCTTCTAACAAGGAATACAAATCGCCATCAGGCTACAATAGTGAGTTCTTTGATCAACAGCCACACGGGTTACAAATTCAATAAGCCACGGATCTGCAGACGCAGCCACATATGATGAATTGTCATAACAATATAACATACACCACGTATTCATATAGATACTCGCACTAGGCGCCCGTTTCACTAAACTTCTTAAGACCAACATATTCGTAGGTACAAATCTAGGATCGTCTGTAAATTTCAATTGATGGATTTACATTTATTGAGCATAGGCTGCATATGCAGCCTATGCTCTATACATACATGTAAATTCAATAATTGTTTACAAGAAAACATTGTTAATGTGCAATTTACAAGACTATCATAATTTTGAACTTACGAACATTTTAGTCGTACGAAGTTTAGTAGTGAAACGGGCCCCGGGAACGCTGCATTGACCGTGACACTGCTAGGGTATACAGAACCGTATTGGACATAAGCAGTGTTCCATTGCGGCACATACTTATATATTATATGTCCCAATTTCACGAACATACAACACAATCATACCGCTTTGCCGTCTTTGAATTTGCATGTTCGGGTATGGAAGGTCGTCGACCCAATTTTTTCACTGACGGTTTCGGGTCTATTGCCGAGACGAACGCGTCAACGTCAATATTTCGGAAGCGTTTGATCGAAGAATGTATTGGCATAGCATGGGAATAAGTAAGTGATAAATGCATAAATGATGAACCTAACATCCATGTAGGACAGCAATCGATATTAAGCGTAAACTGTTGGCTAGATGTGTTCGTAGTTAGCGAATTTCTGGCGCATGTAAATTAGGTAAATATTATCAGACCGTTTGATATATCTGATTTATTTCCCTTGTGAGCAGTTAACAGCCTGATACACATAGGGTCCATTTCACTAAATGTCGTACTGTTCAGCATCCAGTCAATAAAGCATCATTTTCAAATTTAGTGATTTTTATGTTGTCGCATTTTGAAATCCAATTTTAGTAAATAAAAATCATTACACCGGGTTTTACATAAAAGCACACTTTTAGCAGATTTTAACAAATAAAAATCATTACACCGGGTGTAATGATTTTTATTTGTTAAAATTTGCCATAAGAGTGCTTTTATGTGAGGAGCTAGTCTGCCAACATGTGCACCATCCGTCACTGATATTGGTCTACACGAGTCGCACGATTTTGTTCATGAGGGTCATGTACTGTGCAGCTAGATGACAAAATGGCACACTGTGATGTGACGGCTTGGGTGTTGCTCCTATGACGACAGATGGGTGACTGACATACGCAATCTGCTACCGTAATATGTTTCTTAACGTCTTCCGTCAACGGGACTTTGTAAGGAAATAAATATCTAAATTATACAATCGCTATATCTAGCTAGTGAGACCGTTCCTTACACAACTGGTTGTTGGCGAGATCTTTGTATAAGCAATGGTACTTGCATGCATTGTCTGCTTTCGATGACGAGGCGGAAAATGAATGTGCAACTCCCCCGAATCCTGCCGCAACACATATGTGTTTCATTTGAAATGCATTTATGATGTGGCTGTACGGCATACACATGTCTATAGTCTGTTTCACGAAAGCTGCCCAAAGTTTACGGCTATATAAACAATTCAAAAACAATATTTTTTTCGATAGTATTAAATTAAAGGAAAATTTAAGAATGAGCCTTCTTTTTATTTCGTGAAATTTTGTCAAATATTGGTTTTATTGCGAAAAAATAATTTCCCCATGTTAAATCCCCATAGACATCTTCACTGAGTGAAGATGTCTATGGGGATTTAACATGGGGACATTTTTTAGAATTTCAGTAATCCTGGACCGATTTTCAAATTTTAACTTTTGTTTTCTTAGTTAGATCATTTCCAAGCTATCTAGCTAGGTTTCGGAGTCAATTTTCAATTATTTTCGTTTTTTGACTCCTCCTACACTCCTCTACCTCTTTTTCCCCCATGTTAAATTCCCATAGAGAAATAGATTTTTCGTAATAAAACCAATATTTGACCAAATTTCACGAAATAAAAAGAAGGCTCATTCTTAAATTTTCCTTTAATTTAATATTATCGAAAAAAATATTGTTTTTGAATTGTTTATATGGCCGTAAAATTTGGACAGCTTTCGCGAAACAGACAGTAACTAACTTGAGATTTGTATGCTGTGATGTTAGACGATAATAAGTAAAAACTACCATGTGATTCAGCTAAGTACCTTGCATAAACACCTGTGCATTGTAAGAGTAAGTATGTGTCTCCGGCTGATGAAATGGGGCACTATGGTACCTTTTATCAGCATATCAATCTCAAATTATCGAAACGTTCAGAAGTTATGATGACCAGTCTCATGTTTATATTTCCTAAACCGAGTGAAATGAACTGAATGAGGTAGCACACTTAGAATCGGACACTTCGTCGACCGAGAGCAGCCTGAATCGTATCTGCGCAGTTCACATAAAGACCAGTATGTTGACAGACACAAGCTAATGCCTTTTGTAAAATGGCAGTCCATATCATGGCAGGACGATGTTCTAGAGCAAGCACGTCATTAAACTTTTCTCGCCATATGGAAATGTAACAAATGACAATGCAACCTCTGAGGTCAACAAACCCACATGTATTGGTTGGACACAGAGCATGTTTTACGGTTCATGTGTACATTTCTTATTTAACAAGAAACTAACTTGTTTTCATCTTTCGTGCAGCATTCAATCGCCAAGATTAAAGGAAGCAGATGCAAAAGAGTATTTTCTTTATGATGACATGTCTCGTCTATATGGATTATAGATTATAGTCATCCGACAAGACATAACCTCAAATGAGACAGGCTATGTGATGTTGTACCTTCGGACATCTGCGTAATTTCATTAAGTGTTGTATCTAAAGAATATTATAACCCCAGATTTCAAATTCAATGCTTATTTTACTTTTAAAACTGTATTATTGATGTTCTGTCTTACAGGGGAACAAATGATAATTATTTTTTATTAAAATTCACTTATTTGAGCTGAAAAAAAAGCAAACACTGTTTGCTTTTTCCAGCTCAACTAAGTAAATTTTCAACTTGATTACAGTATTTTCACTACTCAATTTTTACATTGGTGTGAGTATCTTGTACTCCCAATTTTGTTAATCAGTGCGTATTCTGCTAAAATAAGTTCGTAAAATACGCCAATACGCACCTTATCTGGAGCGCTGTAAATTCAATTTACTTGCTAGTGGCTTTCCTTTATGATCAAATATTTGTACTTTTGTAGGTAGGTCGAGTCCCCGTCCGTTCACCCACCCCTAGTGTAACGCCGCTGGTTACACTAGGGTGTGTGAAGATAACTAAATATCGTATATTATAGGAGTGAAAAATAATTGTATTTGCGATGTTTATGTTTTGCCTCATCACTATAATCTCTAATTAAAACTACTAATACAATACGAATACTTAACCCTCACTACGCGGGAGACGAAAATTGTCATCTGTTGTTTTCCATGTTTGCCTTAATTCTACACAAAGAACCTGTTTTGGCAGCACATGAGAATCGTCTCCAGTGGAGACGATTCTCATGCGCTGCCAAAACAGGTTTTTATCGATAAATATTGAAAATAAAACATTTCCAGTAGACGATAAAATTTAATTCAGCGTAGTAAGGGTTAATAAACAACAGGTATGTCATTTCAAGTAAAGTAAAAACAACAACTGCTCGGTTTGCGCTAGTGGTAGCCGCAGTAACCAGGGCCCCGTTTCATTAAACTTCTTACGACTGAAATGTGATCGTCCGACAAGTTAAATTAATGGATTTACATTTATTGAGCTCAATAAATGTAAATTAAATAATCTTTTAAAAGGAAACATTGTTAATGTGAAATTTACAGACTATGATAAGTATTCACTTACGAATATTTTAGTCGTACGAAGTTTAGTGAAACGGTCCCCAGTCGGCTACTAAACTCATTAAAATGTCGGAGTAAAATGTAAAATAGTATTGTCTGTTCATCGTGCGATCAGTTCATTTTGGCGATGATTTCAAAATACAAGCGCCTGCGAGCTGTGTAGATCCAGATCAGCCTGTGCATCCGCACAGGCTGATCTGGCTCTGCACTGTTCGCCCTAACAACTGGAATATAAGTAGACTACTGCACGTTCTGTACAGGAACATATGTTTGTAAATAATTTCTTAATATATCTAACATTCGTCACGAAAGTTATTATTTGTAACGCTTGTGTAGTTCTTCTAATAGTTAAGCCACGGTGTGTGCAAGTGAAGCCCGAGTCACAAGCACGAAATGTAAACAGGCCTTCAAGGCAACCGTTTCGATACGTCTCATGAATATGCATACGTCGACACATTTCCCCAAATTCACCGATATCTTACGCATAGTCATGGTCACGTGATGTTTTGAATATGCATTCTAAATACAAATTAAGTAATACCCTATTAAAAAAACTACTGTGTTTCCAATTACACAGTATTTACAAATTACACCCAAGTGTATTGATCTTGCAATGTGCACTATTCAGTATATACGTGCCTTTCATAGGTTGTATATTATTGTGTGTAAACCGCCAATCACCACAACATTGCGTGGGTAATTGTAATTTGGCAATACTGAAATTGATTCTCGCATGATATCCCTTCCGTTCACTCTGTGCAGGAAAACAAACATCCATGGCTGGCGCAATTATTCCGTACACCCACACGAACTGTATGCGCATGTACATACATGTTCCACATATGTTGATAGCTAGTTATCGAGGTTCTAGATATCGAGAATAGAAGGTTAGTGCCGTGAATGGGAAAACATATCATCTGGCAAGGCTTAGGGAACGGGAGGGGCGAGGCTCAGCACGAGGAACATGTATGTAGTACATGCGCATACATTTCGTGTGGGTGTACGGTATAATTTATCCCAGGTGATAATGTCTGTTCATGATCGCATAGCACACAACTATGGTTCAGAATGATCAAATGCCCGATTTTAAGTTAAACCTTTCTCAAAACCGGGCAGCCTGGGACCTCCCAGGGTGTCCGGTTTAGAGAGGTTTCACTGAGCTATTATTATTACGCGTTAGGGCAATCAATTTGTAAACAGCATATGTGAGACGAAAGGGTAGAAAAGAAATGATTAAACACAAATACAGCACGTATCCACATGCCTGTATCAACCTACGGTGCAACCTCATAAACCTGACACCCTGGAACATCCGATTTAGCGAGGTTTCACTGTAAATATGTAATTTGATTATTCCTAGCTATGGTTGTGTGTTCTGCAATCACGAACAGACATTATCATCACAAATATGATCACAGATGTTTTGTTGGTGTTCGGTTTATAGGGGTTCCACTGTACATAAATTAGTTAGTATTATTATTACGCGTTGGGGCAATCAGCATAGTTGAGACGAAGGGGTAGAAAAGAAATGATTAAACACAAATACAGCACGTATCCACCACATACATATATCAACTACAGTGGAACATCGCTAAACCTGACACCCTGTGAGATCACAGGGTGTCCGGTTTAGCAAGGTTTCACTGCAAATCAGGCATTCGATTATTCCGAGCCACGGTTGTGTACTAGGCGATCACGAACAGGCACTATCACCTCAGATAAATGACCAAGAAATCTATCAAAATCATGATAACATATGTTTCGCGTTGTCCGATTTATAGAGATTCCACTGTATATGACTAATGGCAGGCAATGTGTGATTTATGGCACAATAACCGTCTATGGGGTAGCGAGGTTTTACCATTTCGGTATGTCAATTGTTTCCTCAGCATACATAAACAGCCATTATAATAGTTGACATGCGTACAAACACACCATTTAACACATTCAAACATCATTGATACATTTCACACCAACGTGGAATATTTACTGCGTTAAACCTTTCACCCTTGAATATAACATGGTCGTTTCCATGATAAGTGTGGACCATTTCATTAATAAAAGAAAGGCTGTTGTTTCTACATCTTTAAAACAAGGCAACCGTTGCTGATCCTGATCCGACGGCTCCTTACTAACCAGGGGCCCGTTTCACTAAACTTCGTACGACTAAAATGTTCGTAAGTGCAAAATTATGATAGTCTGTACATTTCACATTAACAATGTTTTCTTGTAAACAATTAATGCAGCCTATGCTCAATAAATGTAAATCCATCAATTGAAATTTACAGACGATCCTAAATTTGCACTTACGAACATTTTAGTCGTACGAAGTTTAGTGAAACGGGCTCCAGTTCTTGCTGGCTTTATGGTCTGCAGATTTGAGAGGGTTAACACAGATAATGAGTCTCGAAAGTGTTTCCAATACGAAGAGTTTGGCGGAAAATAATGACATGAACATATAGTCAGAGCTCCAGATAAGCTGCGTATGTGCGTAAATACCCAATTAAAATTACCAAAAACCCAATTGAAATCAGAAGTAGCGAGTATCAAAAAGCAATAACAAATTTGTGGTACCTTTATCATGCTACAGAAAACAATAAACAGATCACAAATATAGCATATTCTTCTTATATTCCATGAAAACACATCTTGGTATTTCATTAGAATTGTCTCCATGGAGACAATTCTTATGAAATGCCAAGACATGTTTTCATTTCGAAGCAAACTATTCAATGAGTGCTGTCTGTTGATGTGCAAACAGTTGTGTGATTTTATTTTACCCAATTAAAATATTGAAATACCCAATTGCTTCAGATATGATGGCGTTAAAATAATAAATTATTAATTCCTTATCTGGAGCCCTGTATGGTTACAACAACATATATTGCCCAGCATTGTGTGCATGGTATACATGTATTGCATTTCAACGACTATTTCAGAAACCCGCGGTGCTTCTGTTATTTAACTATTGACACAATGAAGGATGCTTTTTAAGTAACATGAGTTTATATGAACTCTCAAATCCAAAACAAATGAAACGTTCCAACGAAATATGAAGGACAATATTTACCTAATTTGCAGTGCAGTGTAGCGATTGCAGGGTAGAAAAGCTAAGTGCATTTGAGCACGCACCAGAACTGACCTCTAGCTCCATAACAAAATAATTAAGCTGTAGATTGTGATCATACATAGTTTGTAATACGGTGTACATTACTCAGTCTTTATTATTTTAAACGTTTTACCACTTCACACCTGCAACTCGATCGGTAATTAAAAATGCGTATATTTCCGCGTGTTCATTATAGCTCTAGGTGAAGACAGGTGTTATAACAGCATCGTTCGTTTTCAAGAAATGAAAAAGATATTAGTTTGCACGATACCAGACAAACTAATCTACACATTATGTTCAAACTGAAAACATAAATTCCACGTATTTCCCTTTTGTGCAATTAAATGAATACCGTTTTTGTGATAATGTCGGTAATATGATAGTAAGAGCGACAGAAGTAAAGATTGTTTTGCCCATCAATTTCTGGTAGTATTTCCGTTACATACAGTAAATTTACACATATGTGGCAGGAATTTGTGGGTTATGGTTACGTTTCGCGGGTGACCATTTACCAAATAACACACTATATAGGGATTTTCACTTTAAGGATCGTTTCGGCCAGTTTACACCAGTAGATGAGTTCATCAAAATTGCTAAGCATATTTATCTGGGAGTAATCATTAATTTTTCTCGAAATGCATTATTCCATATAGAACAAACGACAGCATATACTTGATGATTAAAAGTATGCAGAATTATTATACAGAATGTATTACATTATCACAGCCAAAATGGCTGTGATAATGTAATAAATTCAGTATAATAAAAATAATAAATGTATCCTTAAATTGAAAATTTCTCCCTCAAAGTGTACTTAGCAAGATAAGCATACTTTGCATTTTTGTTTGTGAAATTGGCTACTGGTGACCGTTTTAGCAAATAGACAGCCAGGAATAGCATTTCGACTGTATTAGTGGTGCCCTGCAACTGTGTAGAAATTGGAAGACAGTATAAATCAAATAATAATAATAAGTTTCGTCTGAAACATTCGCCTCCATCGAATTCCATTAATCTTCGTTAGTATCATTTATACGACCAGATGTTTGAAACAAAACTATCACTGGAATTTTGGAGTAAGTTGATAATGGTAACAATGAATATTTAGTTGTTGAACATACATATTGAATATTCAGTTTACCCAGGGAAAATGCCAATACACCTGGATGTTACTCGTATCAGGGTTAGCAACTCGTACATTGTGATAAATAAGACAAACCACGTGCTTTTGTGTCTGAAAACACTTTTATTTTCTACGGAAAATGTGGTCAGATTTTCACGTCAATTGCAAAATAATATTTCAGTGTCTATCAATCGTTTTCATGAAAACATTTTCTTAGGTGTAAAATCACATGGTTCGTCTGAAATGTCTTCAGTAATAAACTCAAGGTGCATGCTCACGTGGTTATAACAACAACAACAACAGTGGCTGAAAGTGTTGAACTCTTGAGAGTATTATTTGATATATTCCTTAATATGAAACGGATTTTGATGAAATATGGCGCAGCAAATGCGTCTTCATGAGCTGCATGTGGTGGTCCATGGAGTTTGGCACAGACGTATGTCGTTTTTGCGAAGAATCGATTTCTGTGTCGGAGAAGTTTGGGCGAAAATACCGAGACCACCAAATGCAGACTAACAAGACATGTTTGATGCGCCATATTTCATCAAAATCCGTTACGTAATAAGGACATTATAAAAGAATAGGTACTTTGAATCGGATGGATTCTGGAAGTTTCAGTATTTGTTGTTGTTATTATTACCACGTGATCATACACCTTAAAACTTATACGCAGGAAACCATAATAATAAGCATAATGTGTCTCCGATCGGCACATCAGACACAGAAAGCGCAAGAAAACAACACCTTTGTTCAAAACACCATTTGACTGCAATAATGACTTACGATAATGTTGTACTTAACGTCATCCCGTTACATAAACTAAATTTATGTTCGTTTTCTACACGCCCGCCTGGGGGATGCACCGTGTCGGCGAAACTTCACAAGACGAATACATTTAAAGATAACAGATGTGAAATAAGTGCAGAATGCCGATTCTGATGAAAATATTATGTACTGTATTTAGATATCCTTCGGCAAAAAAACATTCGTTTTGTATGGAATTGCATGAAACTCGCAGTTTTAGCACGGTGCTTTAATATCAAAATGCACTACTGTCTGTTCCACTTGTTCTGCCGACGAACTTTTGGCTATCAAACACATTAATTCTAAAAAATATTTAAATGTAAGTAGTTTTTCATCAGTAACAAAACAGTGTGCACCCTTCCCAAACAACAATATTTTAAGAAATTCCATCAAGTATTGATTGTATTGCGAAAACAAGATTTGTGTATGGGAATTTAACATGGGGACTAAAAATAGATTTTATTTTATGTAATTTTTTACTTGTGGACCGATTTTCAAAACCAAACTTTTGTTTTTTTATTTAAATCATTTCCAAGGTTTCTGAATCAATTTCCATTTTTTTTTCGTTTTTCGACCCTCATTGTCCCTCATTTCCTCCTGTTTGCCCCATGTTGTTATATTCCCATTTTTTTCACATTAAAATAAATATTTGATGGAATGTTATAACATAAATGTTTTTATGGAAGGTGACTTTTTTGTTATTGATGACAAAAAAGTGATTACCTTTAGATATTTAAGAGATTTAATGTGTTTAATAGCCAAAGGTTCGTCGGTAGCAAAACGTGGAACAGACAGTAGGGTGATACATATGTACATGGAACGGCTTCAGAAACACGTTTGCTGCTCAGTACATCTTCATCAGATGAGGACGCACTTATGCAATGAATAAAATGTACCATGTTTAGTAATTTCCAATAACCTCCGAATGGAAGCACATTTAATACATGTAGTATACTTATGGTCACTCTTTATTAATCCTTTACACTCGGAATACACTTTTGGGTGTACCTAAATTTTGAAATATATTCTTACAGATTTGTTCTTATTTCTCCACTGAAAGTATATATTGTGACCACTCATTTGAACCGTCTCGACGAGACGGTTCAAATGGTGGTCACGATATATACTTCCGATGAGAAATAAAGAAAATATTTACAATTTTCCAGCAGTATAATGGTATATCCTTAGAATGCAATTGGTTAAATGTTGTCGAACATTTAATAAAAAGAGAGGCTATACGAATTATATACATGTATATCATTTGTTGTTGGTTTAAAGGTCTATGCCCACTCAGTAGGCACAAAGTATTTTTTACAGGAATTAAATTATTGTATAATTGTGTCACTATTCCACCAGTTCTAAAAATTACGAGTGCCCGCTATACATATATTTTACTGATAGTGACTCGCGGTGGTATCAGTCTATGAGGCATGCTATTGTTTAAATTATTTATACCAATTAAATGCGTCACCGGAAAACAATAATATTTTCGACAGATTTTAAAGTATCATCATTGCTCATCAAAAATAAATACTGGTATCAGTGTGGAAATATAAATAGATAATGCATAATAATGCCAATCAATACGTGGGGTAATGGTGAATGAATGTTTATTTTGCCCGAAAATGTCATATCTACAGAATATACAAACCTATCGGTCTCCCTATATTATAACCTACTGAGTGGACATCTACCTTTAATACAAAGATGGGCTATAATAATGATATATATCATTTGTTGTTGGTTTAACATGATATTTTTAAAAATCGTTGATTATGAACCTCGTCAACTGTGTCTCACATTATATCATCCCTCACAGGGGCGGATCTGGAGGGGGGGGGTTCCAGGGTTGCAACACCCCGTTCAGCCACGGAGTTTACATATATCATAGTTTACCACCAGTTGGAGTCTCAATTTAGATGCCGTAAAACACAGGAAAGTGCATTTCGAAGAGCTTGAAAATAGGAAAACCCCCTAGTTACGAACGATAACTCTAGCTACGGACGGTACGGGAGTAGATTGCAAGAGCTACCTTCGCAACTAGACAACCCCACCCCACCCCGTTCCCCAAATGCTGGATCCGCCCCTGAGATCCTCTATTTTGTACAGTGGAACCTTTCTAAACTGCACACAGAGGAAGGTTAGTTGTGCTTAATTTCGATATGTTTCATAGCCAGTTATCTCCCATGTTAATGTATGTTCATGACCACAAACAACACATGCGTGTCTTGAATTAGCCACCTTCCTGTTTTACAGTGGATCCTCTCTAAACCGGACACCCTGTGTGTTACCAGGGTGTCCGGTTTAGAGGTGTTCCACTGTAAAGGATTACATATGAAATATTCAATGATTCTACCCTGAATTTCGGAATATTTTTTATTGAATAATTTAGTGTTTACTTTTTATTGGGAACACATGGATATTTCATTCAACAAACATTTTAAGGATTTTGCTTGTTCCATTATTCAGAAAAATCGAGTCAGTAATCCATTTAACATCTGAATGTTCTTGCTATGATTCACATTAAATGTTATTATGCGTGTACATGTATTTGACATTTTGCACGTGCGGGAAATTCGATGTATCACGCGGAGGTACAGGTGCATAGACTCGTGTTTGCAGAAAGAAACTTGAGTTATGTATTAATATAAAACACATGGTTTAAGTTTTATGTCTAGAAATCGTATGATTTATCCCCTATGTTTTATCGCTGGGGAAATTTTAGAAACTTCGTCTTTTTGTGTTTAGTGGCGTTGGAAATGCGTTGCCATGAGCAGAGTGTATGTATACATATGTTTACGAGCTACCAAACCATTTATATTAATACATAATATATAGTGTCGATGATAGCTTACAATGAACGTATCAATCATTAACATTTAATTTCATTAGTTACGCCTCAAATATATATAAACATCCTATTTAATCGCATACAGGGTAATAAATTAAAGGAAAACAAATAAATTGATCAATTTTCAGGGTCAATGTTTTTGTAGAAGTAATCTATGAGTTTGAACATGTTAATAATTGAAGGGGGTCAGTGGAAGAATGGGGCTAAGTCCTTTTTGGATTTACATTTATTGAGCATAGGCTGCATATGCAGCCTATGCTCAATAAATGTAAATTCATCAATATGGACTCAGCCCCTTTCTTCTACTGACCCCTTCAATTAATATTGTATTTTTAAATATCTAATAATGCAAGCATTGCATTAGTTTCTATAGCGATGAATGAATCGGTTATCGTTCCAACAACGATCCTATTGTCGCCTGAAAATCCATTACGGTTACATGAAAACGTTAATGTCGCGTTATTAGCATTATTCAGTTTACCCAGTGGCGGCGGTGATGCTGCTTGTTCATTAGGAGTCGTTCAGTGCTTTCCGTGTCCCAAGAATCATGTATGTTTCCACACCAAAGGATATGTAAACGGTGGCCATTATAAACTCATCTAACGATGTAACTCAAAACGCAAATAAACATTGTTGGAAAATGCTTTGTCTGAAATTGATCCCCGCCAGAGAAGCGAAGCAATAAATGTATACGTACATCTCCACACACCGCTCGACTCATTCGTGTAACGAAATTCAGAATACCAACTCAGCCATGATACGGACACAAAATGATATACAAACAAAATACTGCGATCCTAAACTTATATACTATCGTGGTCAGAGACTACGCTGCTTGCACAGCCAATGTCGACATTTTGTCCATGTATTGACACAAAATATTTGTAATCGCTTGAGACTTCGTGGTTGCCGTGATACATGCAACATCGCATCACGCACTGTATGTCTCATAAAAGTCATAACCGAGCAAGGACGTTTGCCTTACTGGGTTAGATTACACGACCATGGTGACGCTTAGCCCTTTCACCCATAAGTAACTGGAATGGACTTTGATATGGTAATTTTCCAACCAATCCAATCGTCACAAAATGATTTTCAGACTACTCCATTTATCACAAGGGGGTGTTTTTGCGCTCACAAATATGAAAATTACTTGCAAAAAGTGCAGATCCTGATGAGACGGCTCGTTACGAGCCGGCTCATCTGGATCTGCATTTTTTGCAAACGCCGCTAAAGCGGGCTTTCGGGTTCAAGGGTTAGCCCTTTGAACACTACATATCTGTATCGCGGTGTTTGTAAAACAGTGTAGACCCAGTTGGGTCGGCTCGTGACGAGCCGTCTCATCGGGATCTGCACATTTTTGCAAGTGTATTTAATTATCATATTTTATAACACTTTTGTTTATGTTTTCTAGACGGTTGGAAATTGTCTAAAAAAAAAATTCTGTATCCGGCTTATTTTTCCTGTTTGACCAACCCCACACCTCCCACAACGTTCGCTGTTCAATTGCTTGCGGACAAGGAACACTCGTTGACCTCAACACGGCCACATAGTTCTGGAAATTTCAGGTAATTTTACAATTCAAAACACATAACATTCTGCAGTTATACAGTGGTTATCCATGACGTTCCCGGTATGTTTATATAGATGATTGACGTGTATTTTTTTAGCTATACACTTTGATAAATTATGATATGTTGGACGCTTCCATACTGACATTAACTCTTTGCATGCTGGGAAATTTGTGGGCTATAAATAGTTAAAAAATAGCAGATGAAAATTCATTATATTTTCTTTTATTTCTCCTTATAAATGTCATGAATATGTCTTGGAATTTCATTAGAATTGTGTCCGGAGGACACAATTCTAATGAAATTTCAAGGCATATTTACAGAGAGAAATAAAACATATACTCCTAATTCGTTTGGCGGATATTTTCGCGGCTAGCATGCAAAGAGTTAAACATTCCATTACACAACAGTAACATTGCGAAATGTAGATTTTTTTATTATCATTGGTGAATGCCGTTCTTGCACACTTACTGAAACCAGTATATGTAAAAGCAGCTATACTCAAATGATTTCAATATTATGTTGCAACTACAAACTTTGGTCACCTACACGTAATCCCATTATTTTGAGATGGAGTCGTATTTAGTAGAAACAGTCTAGATGGGATATAAAAAAACAGCCTGTACTGAATATAACAGAACATAGACGCTCGATGCTTTATTGATTAGCAGACATGTGGAACATGAGTCATTCTGAATCATCGGAGAGCATAATATTTGGCGCACAGCATCATAAATATATAAATGCAACTACACAATTGGCCTACCAGGAACATGATTTATGAAAATCAATGTCTCCGAGCCCAGTGGTAAATTGTTAGTATGCTGGCATATTTCTTGCGAAGTTGTACTGCATTACAGTTTATTAGCGTCCGTGCCAATTTTATTCGACAATTCCTGAATTATAATGATGAAATATTCCAAATAACGTGTTGTATTTCTCAGTTGTTGGAAGTATATATTGTGATCACCATTTGAACCGTCTCGTTGAGACGGTTCAAATGAGTGATAACAATATATATAATTTTTTTGTGAAATAATATTTGTCATAAATAAAGTCAAAAGTTGACAAAATTTGCAGAGTACATGCGGAATTATATTCAAATGACGCCATTTACGGAACATCTTGTATATTTGGTAAACGTATTTAATGAAATTACGGAGATGTCCGAAGGTACAAAATCACACGGCGCGTCTCATTAATATCGACAATGTGTATCAGAACCACGATTGCAAAATGATACTGAAAGCTCGACGTATCTTTTCTCCTGAGAGGTTTCAAATGTCTTGTCCTATCAGTCTGTCTGTAGTTTGACCCAGTTTCACAGTCTACCAATATTTATCTAGAAGGCGAGCCACTTCAAATTTTCCAAGCAACGTTCTAAATGAACTTTCATTTTCAAAGGAATCTGTATTGTCTACGTTACTTTGAGAACATCGCCTACTTCAGGGTTTCTAACAACAGTGCTTTCAAGTCCATTGGTATGTTCCCAGTGTATATAGGGAGCCCGGGTATTCTCGGGCAGAAACTCGGCCAATCTCCCGTACCGTTCATAGGCTGTGGACGGTACGGGAGATTTGCGAAGTTACTACTGCCCGCAACTAGGAGCCCGGGTGTTGTGAGACCATTTTAGATCGCAGTTTTTCGGGGGGAAAAAAGGCAATATTTTCCGTAACTAATGTTAAAAGATTGAGACACTGAATTCAGAGTTCATGCGGAATTGAAAAAAGTCCCAGTGTCTGTTGTCTATAATGTCTGCTATCTTTGTCCCATGGACTTGTTGAAAATGTGTGTGTACTACTTCATGGGCCATATGGCTTAACCCTTACTATGCTGAATTAAATTTTGTCGTCAGCTGGAAATGTTTTATATTCAATATTTCTCGATAAAAACCTGTTTTTGCAGCTCATGAGAATCGTCTCCACTGGAGACGATTCTCATGTGCTGTCAAAACAGGTTTTTTTTGTTAAGAATTAAGGCAAAAAATGAAAAACAGCAGACGAAAATGTTCGTCTCTCGCGTAGCTAGGGTTAAAAGTGTTTCAGTAAAATATATCACAGTGAGCCACATCAGTAGCCGATTTCACCAACAAGTATACTTTTCTAGCAAAGTATATTTTGAGGGAGAAATAATGTATTTTTCCTGAAATGCATTATTTCCAATAGAACTGACGAGTGCATATATTTGATGAGTAAAAGTATGCAGAATTATTATACTGAATGTATTACATTATCACAGCCAAAAAAGTATACTTTGCAATGTTGGTGAATTCGGCTACTGAGCATGATACCATGTGATGTATGTATGCATGAATTATTAGAGTGAAACTCATGTAAAGCTGGCAGTTTATGAAGCTTAGCCAGAGTTCGGCGGTTTTCAGAGGTTACACTTTACAGAGCAATATATGAAACTGGCACAGTGGAACCTCTCTAAACCGGACACCCTGGGCGTTGCCCAGGGTGTCCGGTTTAGAGAGGTTCCACTGTAAGTAAGCACTCCATGAATATATGTTTGTATTTTTCAATCATGAACAGACACATAATTTAATAAAGTGAAACCCATCTAAATTAAACGCAGTGTGGTTCCCAGGGTGTCCGGTGTAGAGAGGTTCCACTGTACGTAAGCATTCCATGAATATATGTTTGTATTTTTCAATCATGAACAGACACGACAATTAAATAAAGTGAAACCCATCTAAATTAAACACAGTGTGGTTCCCAGGGTGTCCGGTTTAGTGTATAAACAATTTCACTGTAAAATGACAATTGGATGGGTGTCTTATATCAAGAACAGGTTGCGGGAGTGTAATTTTAGATCTTAATTCGGCTAAAAATGTGTATATCTTAATAGTTAATGCATTAGGTCACGTGATATAGTTGCATGTGTTGTGTCCCACCTGCTGTGTTGGTGATACAATATGGCTGACTGTGTGTGGTCAGTTCTGAACTTGTATGTGGGCAAATACATTCTGTTAGTTTTGACCCCGTGTCAAACTGACCAGTGGTTTGCGATGGCGAAAATACGGCCATACACGTTTGACAAAACGTCAGTTGTTGTATTTGAACCGCATATCGTATTAGTGCAACCTCTCTAAACATGACACCAGTAGCCGATTTCATCAAAATTGCAAAGTATACTTATCTAGCAAAGTATACTTTGAGGGAGAAATTTTCAATTTAAGGAACAATTTATCAATTTTTATTATACTGATTTTATTACATTATCACAGCCATTTATAACGTAACAATTCGGTATAATAATTCTGCATACGTTTAATCATCAAATATATACAGTGGTTAGTTCTATACAAAATAATGCATTTTGGGAAAAATAATTGATTACTTGAGGGAGTATACTTTGCTAGATACGTATGCTTTGCAATGTTGGTGAAATACGCTACAGGTGCCTCCGTTGTAGCTCATTATATAATTATGTATACGTTAACATGTTAAAAAATCGCAAAGTCGATGTTGTTAACCAGCGGATCAATATGAAACATGCATGTACAGTGGAACCTCTCTCAACCGGACACCCTGGGAACCCCATTGCGTTTAATTTATATGGGTTTCACTGTGATTTGTCTCATTCTCGTGTCTGTTCATGATTGAAAATTACAAAAATTGTTCATGGAGTGCTTAATTAGAGTGGAACCTCTCTAAACCGGACACCCTGGGCAACGCATCATGCCAAAATGTATCATGCAAAAATAAAATCACCACATTTCTAAAATTTCTAAAATCACCACATTTCTAAAACATTTCATTGGATATATTAAAATGTCAATCCGTTAATTGTATTTGTTTTCGTTAAGAAACCTACACTAAAAATGGTATTACTAGTTTGGTCCACATTCCACTGAATATTCAGGATATGCATATTAATGTTCACTAACAGTTAACTATGGTTTTGTATATACAATATATTCTGCATACGGGGTGAATATTTCATGGACGAATATTTGTATTATGATTTTCGCATTGCGCTGTTTTCTGGTATATTCTCAATTTCGCAATATATGAAAATACTGACTGAAAGCTGTATGCATGCTAGGTTTGTTCCAGTGCAAATAGACAGCACATTCATTACATATACAGCGGAAACTCTCTAAACCGGACACCCTGGGGATCTCCCCAGGGTGTCCGGTTTAGAGAGGTTCCGCTGTAAATCGGGCATTTGACTATACGAAGGCATGCGGATGTGTTTTTGCGAATTTGAACAAGCAGTATCATCAGCGATAGGTGGCAATGAAACCCATGAAACGAATGATACAGAGACTGCCCGTGTGTCCGGTTTAGAGAGGTTTTACTTTAATACATATTACATATTGCCATTTACTTTACCAACACGCTTCGGTGGTGATATGTTTTACGTTCGGTAATAACAATCTAATGTTTCCTATGGCTCAATAATTTCCGAGTTTATTAGAGTAATTTAATGGTTTCAAATTCGAATTGATTTATAATAAATATATCATTTTCGAAAGTGCACAATTATGTAATAGTATTTCGTTAATGTTTCAAGCTAGATGTGTTATAAATAACATTCCCGAGTTATTTAATACAAACTAGGTACTAAATGTATGCCTTTGCCAACATTAATTGTGCGTAAGCCTGCACATAATAATAATACTATTATTAATAATAATAATGCATGTGAAATTCATAACAAGATTATAGAACAAACATTGTATGTTTATATTGCAGATACAATTTAACTTTCCGCATATGTTAGGTCATGTAGTTTCAGTGTATGCTTCTGTGTTTATTCAATACATAAATAAAAATGTATCTCAGTTAATATGGTATTTATTTAACTAGTTTATTGATTTCATAGGAAACTCGGCATAGCCTTATATCATATTCATAATATAAGATGTATGATTATTTTTCTTCAATGTGGTATTTATTTATTTATTTAACTCGTTTGCCGATTTTATAAGAAACTCGGCATAGCCTCGTATCATATCATATTAAATCATCACTCGTGTCAGACCCTCTATTTATACATTGTAATCCGTGAATTCCAGATATATACATGACATAATCGGGAGATAAAAGTATAGGACACCCATTAAACTTGCCCTAAATCACGTTTAAGTTTAATGTTAAACATGTGGACACTATAAATATTGCCTACGGATATTAAATCATCAATACTGAAAAGTAGAAAATGTGGAAATAATTTCCACATTTTCCACTTTTCAGTATTGGTGATCAAATCAGAATTGATGGACGTTTTTATGGCACCCTGTGTGTTGTCCTCAAAAACAAAACGCTTTAATGTTGAGCGCGGTGGCCCGGTGTTTTTGTAATGCCCCGCGGAATGGACATAAATCTGCGCACATGCAATAATACTGAAGGGTGGTTAGGTAAATGGGCGACAATTATATATAGACGTTAATGTACCACCTAAGTGTGTTCAAATTCAACGTGAAATGCTATGTATGGTGTATTTTACCCGTTTGAGTCGATGTGGTTCATTCGGTGTTTTCTCTTGGCATATTTAGATGATCTTTATTCCAAATAAATTAATAAGATATTTATTAAACGAGTAAACTTTCTGAATATGTATTATATACTCTTTATGTTCATTGTTTTTAAATCACCTGAAGGAGGAAATACATATTGAATTAATACGATTTTACACCGTCTACAATACAAAATTATGAATTAATATAAACGCAATACATAGAGGAGTTTGGCATTGCAATTTCAACAAAGTGTGCACGAAATGTGCACACTTTGTTGAAATTGCAATGCCAATATGGTGTATATTTTGCGTACTAGCTTGCTTGCTAGTAGGGGATATTATTTTCATAAGCCGCCAGGCGTGCATATTCCATTACTCGCCCCATACCGCCGTAAAACGTACCCCGTTTACCAGCGTCGTCAGCTTTAGATCCTTTATGTCGATTTTATTCTCTCCCACCCGATTTTACGATCAACTGCCAAATTAATGATTATGTCTTCAGCATGCAGGCTCATAAAGGGCGCGATCGGACGTGAGGTGAAAATTAATACGCTTACAGATTGTGTTCGAAATAAAACGCAAAAATATGGATATTTTATCAGGATTAAACGATGTGCTTTTTACAACCCACAATTATTTGCTGCACTAACTTTGACAAGAGAAATATTGTTTCTGGCTGGGGATATTTTCTCTGGAATATGTATACAGTGTTCTGTATTTACACATACCAACTGATCCGTGTGTATCACCTTATACTAAACAAAGCAACACCGTATTTATAAGGTAACGAGCCGTGTATTGGCTTAATACACACTGACTGATAACATAATGTCGTATCAGCCATTGGCCCGATACGGATATCCGGGTTACAACGAATTGAAAACTAACGTTTCATTGCTCCGACGGCGTTACATGACGTTACAGAATGACGCCACGGAAACAAGTCCGCTTTTGTTGCAACGATATCCACCTCATAATTGCTCATTCTGTAGCCTAAAACCATACCTGATAAATAGAATGTATTTGTAAATCAAGTTTATCAGGCAAGGCTCGGAAACGGTAGTAATTGCTCGGCGAGCCTCGGAATTCCTACACGTTTCCTAGCCTTGCCTAATAAACTTGATATAAAAATACACTAGCATGGTATTCTGTGTACTGGTTGTTTTTACAAAATTGGAATGAAAACAGAATCACATCATATTGTGGTAAACTTGGTATGTTTCCAAAATAGTCAATGTTGGTTTGCTTTACAATTCAGTTACGGTTAATGTGTATGGAAAGTGTTTGATATATACGTGTTTACGTGCAACACGGGTGATGCTGATTTATTGATTTTATGAAAATGCAAGACTGACTTACGCATCTGTGACTTCTTTGTAAATTGTGAACGTGATTTAAAGGAAACTATAACGATATAAAGAGAAAAGATCCATATTGTTTATCCGCCCGTACGTAACTGACCATGACTAAATAAAACACACATATGTTTTGTTCATGAACAAATGAACTGAATGAATAAGTATGTATATGTACATGTATATGGTTTCATGAAACATACGTGAGTTGGAATATTTTAGTTCTATAGATTCTGAATAAAACTAAAACAGTGAATGTTGTACACTTTTAGAAACCAGTTGAATGACAATAAACGTATTTATGATTATTAATATGCACGTATTTGTCTTAATTTTTTTATATTAATTCACCATGATTGTGTATTAATATGTATTTGATGAATTAAACATACATGTAGCCTCTGGTTTTAAATTAGTGTATTGAACAATTGCAAATGCATTCAAAGTTAATATGCAAAAATAGTAATGTGACAGACAATATATTTCAATGAAAACAATTTGTTTTTGTTTCTTTTCATTGTGAAACAATTTCATGAAAGACAGGCACAAAACAGATGTAATAGAAAGTTTATTTCAATGGAAACATTTCTTTTGTTTCTTTTCATTGTGAAACAATTTCATGAAATACAGGCAAAATGCCTGTATTTCATGAAATTGTTTCACAATGAAAAGAAACAAAAACATTTTTTTGCAAAATGCCTGTATTTCATGAAATTGTTTCAAATAATACGCGATATAAAATAGGGACAATTCCGTGTTCTGGCGCTTAATTATTTCTGTGTTTTCCGCGTGTGTGACTTTATTTCACAATTGGGGGGGCAGTTTGTCTCCCCTTGCAGAATAAAATATCTCAGGCGTCAGTATCTTGTAGCGCTTGCGAACGACTTCCTACCGCAATTAAACATTTTACGACCGTTTGCAAAGTTTTTACGACCTTATGCGAGATTTTTAACCTTGGTTCTGTGCTTTATGTCACTCGCCGAGAATTCGTAGAATTTACACGAATTTGTGTTGCCATAGAAATGTGTAAATTCGTTTTATTCTTGAAACGTGTTCGCGTATGCCGCCGACAGACATACAGGTTTCGAATTATAATATAGTTCTTGCCATACATTCGGATGTATTTTAAATTCTGTAAATTAGTTTAGTATATTGTGAACGGATTTATATCAATACCAAGTGGATATATTAAACGAATGACAAACTTCCAGTGCATTTAATGCACGATTCTCATTAGAAGGTGAACATGTAAGTGACACTATTCTGTAAATCTCACAGATTTAATATATTTTCTCATTAAATTGCTGACAGTTTTCTTCACACATAGTATATTGCGCACATAAATAAAATTGTACAGTTGCGTCGGATTTCGTCGGTGATTTTCTTAGTAAAACAATAGTCATATCATTTGAATAACATACTAAAAAAGCATAGGATTGAATAATAATTCCTCTGTTTGCATATCTCATACATGAACATTAATTTTGTATTTATAATTTTTAAATATGCAAATGTGACCGCTCATAAAAACATGCTGGGTGATAAGTATAGCTTCAACCAATGCTTCTTAGCTTATGCAATAAATATAATTCAACATTGATGTTGATTTAATATGATATTAATTTAACTCGTTGACTTATTTCATAAGAAACGAGGCATAGCCTCGTTTTTTATGAAATCAGTAAACGAGTTTACTATATTAAAACATCACTCCTGTAAAATTTAGTTTTAACAAAATGAACATATGCTATATGTAGCACACTAGTTGCATATCTTCCATGATGTCTATGAATATTAGTTTAGTTGCTTTATTTTATTATAAACATTAAACTTAATTTAGCATCTTACATGTTTATATGTATTAAAAGATTTATTAATTTTATAATGAATAAAAAAGAAGCTATGCCAAGTTTGTTATGAAATCAGTCAACGAGTTAAAAATGCCATATTAAATTAACACAATTGTTTGATCATATTAAATTAACGCAATTGTTATATTATATTCTTGGTATAAGCACAGGATCAACGATTGAATTGAACGCCCATTTTATTTAAACATATTTAAGTTTACAACAACAGAGTAATAAATGTGATACACAGTAACCTTATCCCACAGTATAACTATTTGCTATTTAAATAAATGTTTAAATACTTTACAATAAATATACGGCAAACGTTGATTTAGAATTCCCATAAAATAAGCAATAGTCGTTGTAAATCCCATCTCCAGTTACAATGACACCCCCTGTATTGCGTGAAATAAAATGTTGAACAGATATTTTATGTGACATAAAATAAAATAGACTTATAAACCGTGAAAACAAGGATTTTAACGATAGGAATGTGTAAGTTTCACCATGATTTATGCGATTTTTATTCCATTCGGGATGTAATAAAACTGTGTGTTATGTATGTTTACATTTCATACGTATATTATAAATTAAATTAACCGTGGACACAGCTATATTCCTAAATGTTCCTACACCGTTGTAGTTAGTAGTTATAATTTTATTTCCTATTTTACGATTAGTTATTTAATGTTTCAAACTACATCCCGGAACGCACAGGTATAACGAGAAATCAAAAAGTATGCGAGGTTTGCGAATTTGTGTAAACCGACACAGCAACAGTCATATTAAATATCTTTATTTCCACGCTATTCACATATCACAAAAGGTAACGTACATGCGTAAAATTAGTGTATTATTTGGGTCGTGTTGGATTGTGGTGAATATGTACTTTGTATGTAAAGGTCACTGAACATGTTTGAAAAATAAGTTAAGATAATAATAATTTGGTTGTGTTTTTTTTAATCATCCCTAAAGTTAGTATGGCAGGAAGATTGTTTCCGGCTTGTATTCGACAATTTTAAATACTGATTGTATTTGACGTAAAATGTTCATGAAGATGCTGAATAAAAAAAGTTTCTGGAATACACCCGTGTTATTGTCTAATAATTCCAGCAGAAAAATATTTACACAATTCCTTAACATTTTATTGGCCCGTAGCAAGACTCTGTCCAAAATGTATATCCCAGTAAACTCCCACGCTGAACTACTTTCCGTAACCGTGAGGCGCAGTTAAAATAATTCTTAAGAAAACGGAAAATAAACACATTTTCTTGATGAATTTATTTGAAATGCTGGAATTATAAGGAATGAATGGCCTTTTTGTGGAATTTATCGGGGATATAAACTTGGTAAAGTCGCGGTAATACTGAACGAGGCCTTCCGGCCTTCGTCCAGTATTCCCGTAACTTTTCCAAGTTTATACCCCGATAAATTCCACAAAAAGGCCAGTCATTCCTATAGTAAATCGCTTAATTTAGTGTTTTTGGTCAAATAGTCGAATTGGTTTATATGCAATCAGATGTATTTTTTAAAATATATATAATATATCGTTTCCTTATATTTCTGTTTTTCGGACTAGGTAATTGCATGTTTTAATATTTATTTTCAGAATATGGCTTAACATATATGAACCCAAAATCACTGAAATGGTCGAGTGAAGCCTCTCTAAACCGGACACCCTGGGGGTCCCCAGGGTGTCCGGTTTAGAGAGGCTTCACTGAGAGAATTAACTTACCAACAATTCCCATCCAGGGGTAGTATGGCGTGTTCGGTTCCGTCGGCGAGTGTGGTTCTTTTATATCTTTCTGCAGTAAAGGGCAATTTCCATTCTGCACTTCTAAGTTTGATGAGTATGGAGAACTACTGTTGTGAGTCGAGTCTGGCGAATGCGAGGTCTGATTCCAGCCCCCACCCCCTCCTTCCGACGTGCTGCACGAGCTGAACGGGCGGTGGGCCCCGCTCTCGTCCCCGGGGTGGTAGCTGGGCACACGACCTCCAGTCAAATTATCGCGACTGTATACCGACGATTCGTGGTTCTGGTGAGCTGGATAAGTGTTTGCGGCTCTCTGGTGTTGGTGGTCACTTCCTAAACTGCTGTTATGGTATCCGATTTGTTCAGCAAAACGCGACGCGAAAAGCCCATAATTTCCACTTGAATATCCAACATTTGGTGTCATATGATGGTTTTCACTCGAATATTGCGCGAAAAGCGATGCTGGATAGTACGAGTTCATTTTTCTAAGATAAATTTACTAACGTTTCAATTTTCTGCCTACATGACCTATTCCACTGGTAGTAAAATGCGTGATTTGTGGCGCTAGATGCCCGCTGTCGGCCAAAATAAATCATTTGCATACAAATCACAACCGTGACACGCCAGCCAATCAGAGCGCGCGTTGTAAACACAGTTCGGCTTTCGTCCGATATTATAATTCAGCGGTATCGCGGTAGTATATTGGTTTCTGGATGAAGTATACCGCTTCTGTCTCTGATATTTACCAATAGAATCCACGGCACCCGATATGCTGCGTGGATAATGTTTCTTTTTTATGTGAATAGAAACAGTGTTTATTCGAATCTAATCAGTTTACTACCGAATTAAATGAACGAAACGACCAGTTTGACCGTAAAATAGCCTGTATCAATGCTAAAACGTGTTTCAATTAAAAAATGTTTGCTCGTTATTGCGGCAAATGTTTGTCTCCAACCGATGATATATATCTTGAAAACCTCAGGAAGATGACTAGTATTAGTTGATTAGAAAATATAGACGAGAAAAAGTCGTGTCTTCACAATTTATCGCCGTCCGTTTTGTCTAGAAATAAAAGTCCTTTCAGACTAGCGAAAATAAATTAAACATTAAAGAGTGTTTGTCGTAAATAAATACCACAGTCTTTATAATCCTGTTTGCATCGATGTAAATATCATATATTATATTATCAATACTGAAACTGAACTAGCCAGCAGGGGCCCATTTCACTAAACTTCGTACGGCTAAAATGTTCGTAACTGCAAAATTATGATTGTCTGTAAATTTCTCATTAACATTGTTTTCTTGTAAACAATTATTAGATGTATATTTATTGAGCATAGGCTGCGTATGCAGCCTACGCTCAATAAATGTAAATCCATCAATTAAAAAATCCAAACGATCCTAAATGTGCGAAGTTTAGTGAAACCGACCCCTGGCTAGTTCAGTTTCAGTATTGATAATATAATAGTGTAATACATTCCCATGCTCTTGAAATTCACATGCAGTTCATATTCACATCTGCAAACACACCAACAACCAAATGTAGTCATCACAGCCCTGTTAGATCGCTAGAAAATAGTAGTCAAAAACTACCCAAGTATAGAAACGGATATAGAAACATGTGAAATTACACAATTAAGAAAATAGTGACGTAACGTGTGTTATTTTATTGTTGCAACTTTTGGTGACTTTACCAGATCCTGCTAATAAGCTTACATGCAATGCAAAACATATATTTGTAAAATAATAATAATAATAAATAATAACCAATAAGTCATATGTATTAGTCATTAGTCATCAGTCATTATTATTATTATTTGTATTATTATTATTTATTATTATTATTTTATTATTTGTACTTATTATTATTATTATTATTATTATTTTATTATTATTATTATTATTATTATTATTATTATTATTATTATTATTATTATTATTATTATTATTATTATTATTATAATTATTATATTATTATTATTATTATTATTATTATTATTATTATTATTATTATTACTTATTATTATTATTATTATTATTATTATTATTATATTATTATTATCGTTATTGTTATTGTTAATTATTATTATTATTATATAAAACTAAGCTAAAATACACAGTTGCCTTGTTGACATCTATATAAATTAGTTTCATAAATAGATATGTCGACACCCGTATACAATACACGAACATCCGCGATACATCAATGTTATCATACACTCGTTGTTTTTATTACACATAAAATACACATTCCCAATTAGCAAGAAACCAGGGTTACTCTTTCACGCTTAAAATGCATAATAAAATCCGCTCTTGTGTGTTTTTTATGAGCAAATGATTCATTTTGTCGTATTAGAGAATTTTATTCCCAAAGAAAGTTTTATATTGTCTGAACCGCTTGAATTTTATATTGCAAATAAAAACTGATACCGCAATAAACATCATGGCAAGATTTATAGAAGGGGTTTGAAACGACGGCCATTTCTTGACAATTTATGCCTGGAAATGTTGTTGTTGTTGTAAGTTTCAGAGATGAGGACCTCTCCCATTTTTCTTCGCCATTTATTGTCGTTTTTTTCCCAACAGAATACGCTCGGTGAATAAGTATATTGTAGGAAAACCTTTTTTTATATATAATATGTAAGAGTCCGTATGGACAAAGTTTCTCTTCTCGCAACCAATTTTCTTCTCGCAATCGCGTAGATTGCGAGAAGAAAATTGGTTGCGAGAAGAGAAACTTTGTCCATACGGACTCTTATTATAGGAATGAATGGCCGGAAGGCCTCGTCCAGTATTCCGCGACTTTTCCAAGTTTATATCCCCGATAAATTCAACAAAAAGGCCATTCATTCCATATAATTCCAGCATTTGAAATAAATTCATCAAGAAAATGTGTTTATTTTCCGTTTTCTTAAGAATTATTTTAACTGCGCCTCGGTTACGGAAAGTAGTTCGGCATGGGAGTTTACTGGGAGTTTACTACGGGCCAATCAAATGTTAGGGAATTGTGTAAATATTTTTGTGCTGGAATTATATATTATTATATATAAAAAAAAGGTTTTCCTACAATATTCATTTTACGGTACAACCTCTCTAAATCGGGCGGATACCCTGGGGTGCCATTGCGTTTAATTTCGGTGAGTGTCACTGTAATTTATTTCATTATCGTGTCTGGTTATGATCCAAACTGACACACATTGTTAATGGAGAGCTTAATTACGGTGGAAACTCTCTAAACCGCACACCATGGGAACCTCCCAGGGAGTGCTGTTTAGAGAGGTTTCACTCTAGCAATATACATTCAATATATGTAATTGTTGTTTATTATTATTCTGGAAATACATATCTATTTATCTCGTAATGAAACAAATACCATCCCATCGGCAAAAAAAATGTCAACCGATTGTATTAGTTACATATTTCCAAGGTTTAAAAGGTAACTCTTGCAATCTACTCCCATACCGTCTGTAGCTAGAGCTACGGACGGTACGGGAGTAATTGCAAGAGTTACCGTTCGCAACTACATATTTCCAAGCCATGTAGCCAGTTTTCGAAGTCATTTTCCTTATTTTTATTTCGTTTTCTCGATTACCACTACACGACTCGACCACCTCGTCACGGCCCTGCTCCTTTATGCCCCATGTTAAATTCCCACAGAAAAAAGTGCACGTGCATGTGTGCTATAAACAGCTATTTAAGTAATATGTACATACATTTCAACATGTTATTTATTTTTCATTTTTCAGCTTTCTGCTAATACATCTTACAACATCGAACAATGTACGTACATGTATGAATTAATATGCCAAACAGAGTCAGTATCTAACGTGTATTTATGCCGTATGTCGAACCAACAACAACACAAACAACGCCACCACAACCAACAACAACATATAAAGTGAAAAATATCTTCCCGCAACTTCATTTGGTTCAGTGACGAAAAAAAAACCGCCATTTTGCTCACCGATCGGCGATCTCCGATAAAACTCGTGACGAAAAAAACCGCCATTTTGCTCACCGATCGGCGATCTCCGATAAAACTCGTGACGAAAAAAACCGCCATTTTGCTTACCGATCGGCGATCTCCGATAAAACTAGTTACGAAAAAAACCGCCATTTTGCTCACCGATCGGCGATCTCCGATAAAACTGAGTTTTATCGGAGATCGCCGGTCGGTGAGCAAAATGGCGATTTTGTTCGTCTCTGAACCAAATGAAGTTGCGGGAAGATATTGTTCACTTTATATGGAAACTCGTTTGAGATCCTCTATTGCTAAATTGTTTTATTTCTTTCATCATAAAAGAAATAAAACAATTTAGCAATAGAGGATCTCAAACGAGTTTAATATGATATGATATTTATGAAACGAGTCAAACACTTGCGGACGAGTTTCATAAATATCATATCAAAGGGAAACGAGTTTAACCCTTTCAACCCTAAGGAACTGGAATGGACTGTGATATGTTAATGTTCCGACCAATCCAATGGTCACAAAATGATTTTCCGATTCGTCCATTTATGAAAAGGGGGTGTTTTTGTTCTAAGAAATATGAAAATTACTTGCAAAAAGTGCAGATCCTGATGAGACGGCTCGTTACGAGCCGGCTCATCTGGATCTGCACCGTTTGCATAAACCGCTATAGCGGGCTTTCGAGTTCAAAGGGTTAAGATTCTGTTTATCACATGACTTCAGCCTCTGAAGTGCGGACAACATGGAGAAAACTACCCCCTAGATGCGAACGGTAAGTCTAGCAATTACTCCCGTACCGTCCATACCCTCCCCGTTCGCCAAATGCTGGATCCGCCCCTGACAACGTACACACATAATGCAACGAATGCGTCATATAACACAGATAACGATTAAGCCCCCTTTCCCAAAGGTTATTTTATCCCAAGACGTTATCTGTCTGCCTTATATTCACGGATTCCCCCGATGGTATTATGCCAGCTCCGTTTGCTGCGGCAGATTAAATTGATCGGATTTAATTTAAATGCAATTTCTAAATTAAATGTTTTGATTTACATCTGAGTGCTGCTTATCGCTTCAACTTTAACATCCGGGTACTAAAGTATGACCGTGCTGGTGAAATGGTGGTTATCGTCCTTGCTGCGGCTAGTGCAGTCCCAGATCCACGTTTTTCTGCCGACGAACTTTTGGCTATTAAACACATTAAATCTAAAAAATATTTAAAAGTACATGTAGGTACTTTTTCATCAATAACAAAAAAGTGTCCTTCCCCTAAAAATTTTGTTTGATGAAAATCCATCAAATATTGATTTTATTGCGAAAAAAAAACGATTTTAACATGGGGGCTAAAATAGATTTGTTTTAAATATTTTATTTATTTATGGACCGATTTTCAAAATCTAACTTGTTTTCTTAGTTACATCATTTTCAAGTTATCTCGCCAGGTTTCGGAATCAATTAAATCGTTTTTTCGCAATAAAATCAATATTTGATGGATTTTCATCAAACAAAATTTTGGGGAGGGTGACTTGTTTGTTATTGATAAAAAAAGTACTTACTTCCAAATATTTTTTAAATTTAATGTGTTTAATAGCCAAAAGTTCGTCGGCAGCAAAACGTGGAACAGACAGTAGTTGCGAACAGTAACTCTCGCAATGTACCTGCACACCGAATACATATCATACCCATATCAGCATGTGCATCCACACAGTCTGATGAGGGTCTGCACTATTCAGTTTGTGCGACACCAGCCAAGAGTCAAGCAGGCAATATTCGTCCCTACCAGTAGCCTATTTCATCAACATTACAAAGTATACTAATCTAGCAAAGTGTACTTTGAGGGAGTAATCATTGATTTTTCCGAAATGCATTATTTCATATAGAACTAACCACTGCATATATTTGATGATTAAAACTATGCGGAATTATTATACTGAATTTATTACATTATCACAGCCAAAATGGCTGTGATAATGTAATAAATTCAGTATAATAAAAATTAATAAATTTATCCAAAAATGGAAAATTTCTCCCTCAAAGTATACTTTGCTAGAAAAGTATACTTTGCAATGTTGATGAAATAGGCTACTGGTTGCGAGAGTGTGCTAGCACACCACTTAACCCTTAGAAGGCGGGAACCGAAAACTGTCGTCTGCTGTTGTAACTTATTTTGTATTTTCTCTAAATAAAAACATGGTTTGGCAGCATTTTAGAATCATTTCCATTGGAAATGATTCTAAAGTGCTGTCAAACCTTGTTTTTGATAAGCAAAATGGAAAATAAAAAATAAACAGCAGACGACAAATTTTAATTCAGCCATAAACACCATTTCTCCAACCATGACCACAAACGAGAAAAGCTAGTTATCTCCCTTTGAATTTATTTATATAAATCCGGTCATTATTTTATAATTTAGGGCTTTATTGCTTGTAACAGGGGCGAATACAGCAGGAATTTCTATGCAAAGGAACCATCCTAGTGTTGTTCACGAGTGTTGATCCAGATCGTCCTATCTATCTGAGTAATCTGATCCAGGACTACATTATTGGCCGGATTCTATTGTCACACACGTTGATGTTATTGCAAACAGAGTAGACGCAGATCAGACTGCACAGATGTGCAGTCTGATCTGAGTCTACTTTGTTCGCAATAGCAATGGTTGTACTCGGTGCTCAGTAAAAATGAACGATAACATACCACATTGGACCGGATCTCTATAAATAGGTAACTAGCTACGACCCCCATTGTAGTCGCCCAAGATGTGAAACTATTAACGCATTCGAAACGTGCTTACTCGCCACGTGAATTGACACTTTCTTGTAATGTTTTCTTGTAGAGTATGTTGATATGTTTAATTGTTCTTCGATGTTCTTGTGAGGTTTGTGTTACTATTGTGACACTTTCGTTCCTTTTGTACATTTTGCATTGTTGTTTCTTTCTTCAAATCCCATATATATGACAGGGTGAGCAGTGTTGCAAAGTGCCATATCTTAAATGTTTCTTATCCCGTCAATACAGTGCGTATTTGCCATGAAACACTGTGCCGTGAAACATTTGTTGATATCCTGTCAATACGACCTAATCACTGCGTATGAATATGTGCGTTGACTGGCGTTATATTTTTTCATTTAAAAGCCATTTGTATGTGTTCATAGGATAAATAGAATAGTAGGTTAGTGCGGTCAATGGGAAAAATATCTGGCGCGGCACGGAAACGGGATGTGCTCGGCAGAGCCTCGCCCATCCCGTTTCCGTGCCGCGCCAGATATTTTTTCCATTCACGGCACTAACCTACTATTCTCTATCTATGTTGCTGCCAGCTCATTGATATACAGCCCCTATGCTCATGCTGTAAACGATTTTGCTAAACGAAATGATAAAGTTATGGAAACTTTGAAATAGTATACAATGTAGTAGCTTTTTTATGAAATCAACGCACGTGTTTGATAAATATCATATTACATCATCACTCATGTAAGCACTAGTATTAATGCTTATTCCAAATGTGTCGGGTGTTTCGCTTATTCGAAAGAAATGTGTTCGGTGTTTCGCTGTAGGAATGTCGAACAGATCAAATTCACCTTTATCCTTTACCCGCATTACGAGAACCACAGTGTCACCCTCCTCCTTACTTCCGACTAAAGTTGACTTTATGCGTTGTGTGGTTGAAAGGGGTAATCTTGTTAACTAGGTCAGAATGAGATGATTCCCACATTACACGCAAAACCACATTTGTCCAAAATCCCAACCCTCCTCAGTACATCCGACTGAAATTAAATTTGTAAATTGTCTGAAACACACTGATAAGCACTGCCGATGCTGATGAGAGTGAGACGACTTGTTGCAAGCCGGCTCATCTTGATCTACAGTGTTTGTATAGGTTTGCTTTATGGGCAATTTGGTTGGAACGGGTATTATGTGAACTACGGTAGGTTAACGGACCCGAAAGCTCGCTACAGCTGTTTATGCAAACAGTGCCGATCCAGATGAGCCGGCTCGTAACGAGCCGTCTCATCAGGATCTGCACTTTTTGCAAGTAATCTTCATATTTTTGCCAACAAAAATACCCCCTTTTCATAAATGGACTAGTCTGAAAATAATTGTGTTACAATTGGCTTGGTTGCAAATTAACATATCAACATATATTCCAGTTATTTAGTGGTGAAAGGGTAAACATGAGATAATTCCCACATTACACCAAGAACCACAGTAATGATACTTCCGACTGAAATTCAAATCTACACAGGTCTGTGTAGCGCCAGAGATATACACACGGACATTAACTGTCGGGAAATTAGCGCACCCCGACAAGACATGCCGTTCCAAATGTCAGCTGTCTTCGTAGAGCGGCGTAAAGCCGCCTCGGCTTCAATAAAACCCCTCTGAAAGCATTCAATGTCTACGTTTTTCACAAGCCTCTGGTTAATGTATGTCAGATTTGTACGCGAAGACGATAAACATACTATTGCTATACCGTGTATGTTTGTATGTTTCCCAGCGATTGACCTAGATATAAAAGTAATTATGGATTTGCAGCAGGTCATGATAACATTTTTGTTATTATTTATCACCCTTTTGTATTCAGTCGGCACCAAAAACACTGCACTTTATATGTATATTTCCGTGTAATCGTATTTGGCGATTATTTCGGATCCTAGTGATTTACCGTGATTCTGGAGGATTTATTTCCTTGAATGAAATATTTCCTCCTAGACGTTTACGAGACGTAATTGACGTCAAGTTTTTACGTCATTTCCGGCGAAGAAACGAACTATTCATACGCTAACGTCAAAATTGTCAATTTTTACAACGCTATAAGCTAAGAGATTATTTCACATTTTTCGAAGAGCGGGTAATATACAATTTATTCCACTGCCATTTTGAAATACCGAATTTATTTCCCTTAACATCTGGAAATCCGATAAAGAAACGAGTGCGGAGCACGAGTTCCTTGTCGGATTTACAGATATCAAGGGAAATAAATCCGGTATTTCAAAATGGCAGTTGAATAACCTCTATGTAGTACTTCATTCTAGTGTTGTTATTATTTACATAATCGTTGAGTGGCGATGAGCACGACTATCCTTTCGACATGTGTTCCCATTTTGCCTGTCTGAATGTAGTACGTGCAATTGTATCTGCTATTCGGTGCCAGGAAGAAAGAATTTCTACCTTTGCGTTACATCGCCAAGTGATGCAAATGAAGTCTACAATAAATCTCACGCTTGTATGGTAGTCGTGTTCGGCTATTGTCATGGATCACCGTAGCCGATTTCATAAAAATTGTAAAGTATACTTATCTAGCAAAGTATACTTTGAGGGAGTAATCATTTATTTTTCCCGCAATGCATTATATCATATGGAACTATATATAACGACTGCATACAGTGGGGTATTATAAGCGTGTAAGTGCACACACGAACGAACACGACAGGTTGGTTCCAACCTGTCGTGTTCGTTCGTGTGTGCACTTACACGCTGACCCCACTGTATGTTTGATGATTAAAAGTATGCAGAATTATTATACTGAATTTATTACATTATCACAGCCAAAATGGCTGTGATAATGTAATAAATTCAGTATAATAAAAATTAATAAATTTATTCTTAAATTGAAAAGTTCTCCCTCAAAGAATACTTTGCTAGATAAGTATGCTTTGCAATGTTGATGAAATAGGCTACTGGGTGTTGTTTTGCTATTGCGATTACAACGTATTTCCCGAATGTTGCCCGTCGAATTCCGATACGCAATACACATGCATCACATCATCTCTTTGTGCAAGTAAGAGTACGTGGGATTGGTTGAAAATGCCTACTGTCTGTTTCACGAAACCTGCCCACATTTTACGACCATATTAACAATGCGAAAACAATAATTGTTTCGATATTAAATTTTATAAAAAATTTAAGAATGAGCCTTCGTTTTATTTCTTGACATTTGGTCAAATATTGATGTTATTACGAAAATTTGTTTGTCTATGGAAAAAAGGGGGAACATGAAGTGGAGGAACTGTGGGATGAGAACAAAAGAAACTTTTTGGAGTTTGACTACGAAAACCAGCTAGATAGCTTGGACAATAAAAGTTAAAAATTGAAAATTGCTCCAGTATTTCTGAAATTCAAAAACAAATCCCGATGTTAAATCCCCATAGAAATCTTCACTCCCACATAGACGTTTTCACTCTGTGAAGATGTCTATGGGGATTTACCATCGGGAAATTGCTTTTTTCTCAATAAAATCAATATTTGACAAAATTTCATGAAATAAAAAGAAGGCTTATTCTTAAATGTTGCTTTAATTTATTATTATTATTGAAACAAATATTGTTTTTCTTTTCTTTATATAGCCGTAATATTTGGGCAGCTTTCGTGAAACAGACAGTACGTACTATTTCCAAAAGGAGACGTTTTCCCTCCTGATCTGTCGCAACACAGTTTGTTACGGATGTGTGTACTAATACGTCTTGACACAGCTTTGTCCATTGGTATTTAGAAAGATGCCATACCAATTCGCCAAACGACCTACGCTGAATTGCCTAAAGTCATTGCATTATCTTAGCCACACTCACAGATTTGGTCAGCAGACTACCATCTAGTACATAATGGTACCTCTAACTGCCGGAGTATTATCGAAATCACCATTATGAACCGAGGATGGCCATCTTCATTACAGCGAAGCGTTTCTGAGTTGATTAGAGCGCTTGAGAAAGATAGAAATCGATGCTTATAATCCCCTATAGTGACTGGTCACCGCCGATCGATGTCGGGTGATTACATTCCATTTCCAAGTCTAGCTTTTGACTCGCGATCTCTCTCAAGCTGTCTAGCGTAAATTGGAGAAGCAGGATTTACGAGCGAGCCGAGAGAAGGCCAAGCCTCTAACGCAAACCCATAAAGACATAGCTTGAATTAAATAAGGATTCTCTTCATATGCATGATGGGTGTTACTCAGTATTGACTGAACTCAGAAGATAAGTCTCAAAAATATTAAAATTGCTTTCAAGCAGTGCAGATCCTGATGAGACGGCTCGTTACGAGCCGGCTCATCTGGATCTGCACTGTTTGCATAAACCGATATAGCTCCATGCTGCCCCAGAAACGAGTACGTTAAACTGTATGCCTAATAAGCATGTCAGATGATGGTCTCGACGTGTGCGTACTGTGCTGTGTGTGTTTTCAGAACTACGTGCGTTGTATTAATTACACGTTTTGTGTATCATGTAGGTTTATTGGTATGTACAAGTATGTATATTAACTGAAAGCCGCAAACCAAACTGGAACAAGTTATTCCATATGCTTGTCTAACGATGCAAATGCAAACGTCATTAGATCAGCAAAAGGACAGGCAATATACAATGTACACTCATATATACACTCATATGTACTATGCATAGCCACCAGGCCACCATTAGCATGTGCCTTAACATCGCACGTTGGTGATCTGTGATGTTTACTTTCCTAAACCTTCGCCATTAAGTCACACAATTCTATGTGCCTCGAGAAAGAAATAAAACATTTCGCTTACATATATTAAAGAAGTATAGGATAATTTATCGTTTCGTCGACCTACTTGTTTACTCGGACGTATATAACTAATGTCTATTGCCAGGTGGTGAGTGTGTGTGGTAATGTCCCGGCGGAGGAATAACTTAAGACGACCGCAAACTTTGTAATCATGTTATAAATAATATATGTTTGGATAGGACAAGCTCTTCTATGTCATGCGTAAATCGTGGGCAGTTAGAAAGAGATAAAACATCAGATGTCGTTGTATAATGCAATAAACCGTTGGCCCTCCTCGCTGTTCCGCGAGGCAACGTCAATGCATGTGAAATGACTGTGTTGTCCTGGCAACTGTGTGATACACATGCACATGCAATCATTTAGAGAACTAGTTAAATGCGGTACATACGAAGATGGCTGGCAAATGAGTAGTATGCAGGTGCGACATACTGAGTGTACAGAAAACAACAACTAATACTAGAATCAAATCGATCGTGAGTAACGTGTTGCAATTTAGAATATTCTGTCATTTGTGACACAAACAGCGACATTCAATTTCAGTGTATCTGAATAATGATACATGATATCTGCGGACAACATACAAGGTACTAGTACTCATTTAGGAATTCTGTCAGATTTATAAGTCATAATGTGCTCACCTGTAATGCTGTTTGCAAGATGGTTGTTTATTAACAGTTGGTGCACAAGCACAGATATGCTTATGTATGCAGTTTAATCAATTGTATACGTCGTATGTCTGATATTTCATGAAAATATATGCATACAGTGGGGTCAGCGTGTAAGTGCACACACGAACGAACACGACAGGTTGGTTCCAACCTGTCGTATTCGTTCGTGTGTGCACTTACACGCTGACCCCACTGTAGCTGTCTTACTACACAGCCTAGTAGTTATGCGTATTTATACGTCTGCTAGAAGTCTATGACATGGCAAGCGTGACAGAAATGTCCGCGATTTACTTGGTTATTGTTGCATATTCAATTTATTTATGAGTGTTGTTGTATATATATCATGGATGTCGGTGCAGAATCCTGCGCATGTCTTGAGGGCGACGTTAGGTGTGTCCACATTGTAGCATACAACCACGTCATACTGACCCCGAGAAGCGAACAGTGAATTTTCAACACACTCGCTCGGTTCTACAGGGTAAATACGGCGCAGTGATATCGTGCCTCCCTGGCCTGCGTCGTGTCCTTCCTGCGTTCTTCTTCATCCTCCGCGGAATAACTGGTACAGTTCAGTCATGATATCGTGCCTCCCTCACCTGGGTCGTTCGATTCCTACGTTCCACATAATCCTCCGCCGAATAACGCCACTGGTACTGTCACATCAGCTGTTCGGGCTATTGCTGTGCGTTAGACATACAGCAACGCCGTGATATCGTCCCTGCATGACCTGGGTCGTTCGTCGCATGTGTTCCTCCTTATCCTCCGCGGTATAGCACAACTGGTAGTGTTCCATTAACTGGAAGGCTTTCCTGGATATTTCTATGCCTTAGCCACACACCACTGCCACACCGTCTCGGCAACTCACACTAGTATATCAATAACAGGAATTGTGGTAAACTTCTCTCATCCGTGTGTAGTTATCCATTTATTTGCCTTGTTGTATTATCTCTTTCGTTCTTCAGTTTGTTTTCCTGCGTTATCCTCTCTTCAGCTCGCTACGTACCGGCTCAACTGGATCTACACAGTTTTCTTACATTATAATAGAGGCATGTAGTGTTAAAAGTGTTAAAGTTAGGCTGCTATAAGTGTGTATCTCCGGTTGCATTCTCCGTAGAACCGTACACTGCTGATCGCTCCGTGTTAGCCTGTACTGATTCTCTTATCTCAGTGTCTGTTGTCCTGCTACCATGTTTACTTAGCTTTTATGATGTTCACGACTTATTGACATCAGTCTATTTTTCGGACATAACACTTCATTATTCCCGCTGTGTCACATTCGGGTATATACATGTGGTTATGTATATTATTATTTTGCAATATGTACTGTGTGGTGCAGTAATGATTTTCAAGATTGTGGTGAAGTGATGAGTTTTCAATGTTAAATATAACCAACAAGACGTCAAAGTAATCATCCAACCGCCCTGCGAACGGCCAACCAACTAGACAACCAACCAACCAGACAACCAACAAACTATCAGACAACACACGTAGTTCTCTATATTACTAGTTTTCTAGAAGTTACTCCGCGTTTCTGTGGGGCAGTATGCAATTTTCAGGATGTGATGAAGTACTGGAGCAAAACACTAATCAACAAGATAACCAGGTAATAATCCGCCCCCCCCCCTTTCCCCCCAACCAACAGCCAACCAGTCAGACAACTGAAAAACATGACTACAACTAGAGGACCTCGCAATACAACTCGCAGACTACGAGTACAAACCAACCACCCAAGCAATTTCGTACTTTATTTGAAACCTCTCTAAACCGGACATCCTGGGAGGTTCCCAAGGTATCCGGATTAGCGATTCTCCACTGTGAAACAGACAGATGACTACATTGGGGTCAGCGTGTAAGTGCACACACGAACGAACACGACAGGTTGGAACCAACCTGTCGTGTTCGTTCGTGTGTGCACTTACACGCTGACCCCATTGTATACTTCAAGACACGCATGTTGTATTTGTGATATCGAATAGACATTATCATCGGAGATAACACGATCAAAACTATGCACAACTAAATTGTCTCACCGTCCGGTTTAGAGAGGTTCCACTGTATCAACTACCGTGTGTGTGGTCGTTTCTGGTATAGTAGAACCAAATAATAGGTAGTTACGTTTGATACAATCATTTGACTGAGATTTGTCATCAAATGCCATTGTATTATCAAGATTGCAAATCACACAACCATATGGTCATCAATATTTGGACAGGTTTCATTGTATACAGCGGAACCTCTCTAAACCGGACACTATGTGAGGTCCCCAGGGTGTCCGTCGTTTTAGAGAGGTTTCACTGATGACATATTACTAATTTAAGACACGCATGGATGCTTTGTGATATCGAAATGTTATTATCATCGGAGCCAAAGTGACAATGAAACCGATCAAAATTGAGCAAAACTAACATTTCTCCGTGTCCGTTTTAGAGAGATTCGACTGTATTAGATCAAACTTGTATTTCTACATTTTTAAAAAGGTTTTGGTTGCCTTTTTCATGTTTACTTCTGCGTGCATTAATATGCATGTATTTTTAGTAAATTTCCACGCACGTAGATATGACTTAGCATTTTATGTGGCATATTCGTGTCATGTGACATTATCCCGTGTCAAATCAAGTTTCATCACTGCCGTATCATAATTACTGGCCCATGCTTTCAACTGTTTAACACCTCGCGTTTTGTTTGGAATAATTTATATTTTTATCAATATTTAAAACGCAGAGATAACTAATGTTTACCTACAGAGGTTGTGTGATTTACTGACTTAATGGGTTTGAGCTTTAAAAGGTTCAGACATGATGTATTGTACACGATAGCATCGGCTACCCAGTGCGCTATGTTTTCATTGGACTGACGAATTTACATTTTGTCTTTGTGCTTGGTGATATGGTATCTTTAATTTCCATGCTAGACACTCGTCTATTTAAATTAATGCAAACACGTACCTTAGTAACCATATATTGCAGAAAAACTATCGTTGGAAACGATATTTGTTTAAATACAATAATAAAGCAATAATTTAATAAACACATATTGGTTTTTTTTTCGAAACGGCTCGTAGGTAAATAATGACATAACATTTATAGTAAAGAACACAATTTAACATAGACTTCAAATATGCCGTTCTTACAGTTATAAATAGAGAATAGTAGGTTAGTGCCGTGAATGGGAAAAAATATCCGGCAAGGCTCAAGAATTTCTTTATTTCTCATCAGAAGTATATGTTGTGACCACTTATTTGAACCGTCTCGCCGAGACGGTTCAAATGAGTAGTGGTCACAACATATACTTTGGTACAGAAATAAGGAAAATAGATAGAGAATAGTAGGTTAGTGCCGTGAATGGGAAAAAATATCTGGCAAGGGTCAGGAAACGGGAAACGGGATGGGCGAGGCTTTGCCGAGCACATCCCGTTTCCGTGCCGCGCCAGATATGTTTTCCCATTCACGGCACTAACCTACTATTCTATTTATCCCGTCAACACCTACAAATGGCTGTAAAATGCAAAAATAGTATTGACTGGATATCAAAAATGTTTCACGGCACTGTGTTTCACGGCACATACGCACTGTGTTAACAGGATAAATGCGTTTATCATGACGTTGTCCGTTGTTAAAGTGTTTCTTTGCGTGGGATTATGTGTCTCTTTGGATATTTTGTTCTCTAATTCACTAATCCGTTTCATCACTTTCAGCGCATGTCTGAGACCCATTGCCTTTAGTGTCTCTTTCAACATGTTGTGGTCGGTCACTTGGTCAGTGAACAGCTCGGGAACTCTGATATACACACACCACACGTGCATTTATTCAAATAAATGTTCATGCCATGACACTAGTCTAGATAAATCACTGAAGAAAAAAGTAGAGATGTATACCGCAGCTAGATTGTTTCTCAAACGATTTATTTTTTAATAAAAAAGAACTAAGCTTAAAGTAGGCTTTGTTTCATCAGTTTCTGCACATACATGTATGTGAGACCCTGTGCACTTTATGCCATGTAGAGCTCACTAGTGTAACCAAACAACTAGTGTAACCCCGGTGAGTTCCAGAGTTACAAGTTCTCACCCTGACCGAGCGGCCAGTTCCTGGGGGCCGTTTCACTAAACTTCGTACGACTGAAATGTTCGTAAGTGCAACATTATGATAGTCTGTAAATTGCACATTAACAATGTTTTCTTGTAAATTATTATTGGACTTACATTTATTGAGCATAGGCTGCATACGCAGCCTATGCTCAATAAATGTAAATACATCACTTGAAATTTCCAGACGATACTAAATTTGCACTTACGAACATTTTAATAGTACGAAGTTTAGTGAAACGGCCCCGTGTTTAGTAAGTGTCTTGCGTTATTGTCGCGTTAGTTTCTTTCATGACATATATGTTACACTAGTGCGTGTGTGTGTGTGGGAGTGGGGGTGCTGGTTACACTATAGTGGTTGCTATACGAGCCCACTAGTGTAACCCCAAATATTAATCTGCCGATAGTTAATATATCATTGGTGTGTGAGAGTGCAGGTACGGCGTTCCGAGTTCGATACGCGAGAATAAATGAATTAATGCTTGGATTTAACGACGGCACTGGCTCGATGACCTTGCATGTCGTCTCCCAAGAAGGGGAGAAAGGAAGGAGGCGGATACAGAGGAAACTGGCCCCAGGGGGCTTAGCTCTTATTAGAATAGTCCCCTCTTGTTCTTTAACGTGCCCAGACTCTCTTTCAAATCTGATACACGGGGCCGCCGTTTAAAGTCCCCATCCGAAAGGACTAGTAGAGCAGGAAATACAAAGTATCTCAGTAATACTGACGACTAGGTACTGAACCCTGAATCTAACGATACGCGTGATTATCTCCCCATGTAGTTATCTGGGAACAATATGTTTCTGTTCTGTTATTGTCTTTAAATATATATAGGTTACTAGTAGTTGCGTTACACTAGTGGACGCGTACATTAACCACTAGTAGTGTAACCCACCCGACTGGTTTAACCCCGGTGACAATAGTGGGATTACACTAGTGGGCTCTACACTACCTCATTCAACATGTTAGTGTCGGCCACTTGGTCAAGAAACAGGTGGAAACTCTGCTACACAGATACACTACACGTGCATAGACGGCGTTTTGGCTGGCCAGCTCACACGAGGTCAGCCCTGACAGATATCCACGGAAATCGACGATATAACGGATCACGTGTCCTAAATACTGTCACATTTTATATCATTTGAACGTTTTAATTGCTCGTGCCTGCATTTGTATAAATTGCCAGGTTAACTAAGGCAGGGGGATGTCCTCCCGTTGATTGATGAGTGTCTACAACACAAGTCATATTGTCACCGCCTTCACCATGGCGATGGAAATATCGTATCATACTTGAAGGAGAAGAAATCTTCACGATATATATATATATATTATACAAGTGTGGACTTTTCAGAGGGTATATATGATGTGATATGCACCAGAACAATAGTTTAACAATTTATTTTAAAACAAGTACTGGATTGAATTGAATTCTTCATTATGCTCTAGTATTCACCCACTATTCTTTACGAAAATTAGAAAATGGGCGGTTTTATTTAGCTTATTTTAACGGTCAGAATTGGCTCGAAGACCTAACAAACCCGAAACGAATGGGCCAATGAAAGAGCCTCTAGTTATAGTAATTTGTAGTTACAATTCTGCAAATGTTACTGTTATAGTGCTAATACATCGCTCATTTTGGTTAAAATCTCCGTTACTAATCGCATAATTTATTTTTAGAAGCATATATGCAATACGCTTACTCGACAGTAACATAAGTGGTTAAATAATTTGCAAATATTATATGACCTACTTGTTGTTTATGTTAAATTAAATGCAATAAAATAATCTGAGAAATGATTACAATGTTTGCAGCTTTTAAAGAAATGTATCACCTCATGCGACCGTCGAGAAAAATTATTATTTAGCTTTTCCAGCAAACTATTACATGTCGTATGCGAAAATGCAATTAATTTGGTAAGAAACTTAATTAAAATATGAATGCAATACATTATTGCATGTTCTTTATATTCTTATAAATCATGGTGTCGATTGTCGTAGAATAATTAGTGTAATATTTATATCAGCTCTTGTGGAAAAGCGGGTCTCAGAAATGAAATTTATTACTGTGTGAATATTATTGAATACATATTATATAATTGGTGTTAATTACATCATTGTCTGTGTGTACTGTTATTGTTCGTGTTCCATTCCAGTAATACTATACTGGAGACCTTATATAAGTGATGATTTAAAATGATTTAATGTTATTAACTTGAAATGTTGTTTAACTCGTTTACTTATTTCATAAGAAACGAGGTTATGTCTCAATATGATATTTATTTAACTCGTTTACTTATTTCATATCAGTCAACGAGTTTTAATAAATGTCATATTGAAGCAGCAGTGACGTTAGATGAGATGTAATAAATAAGTAAAGCATCATATACTGACCATGTCCCGATCACATACCATGTTTTCCGTAGCGGTATCATTTACATATTATTAAAATCAGTTTTAATACATTGCGAATGCGCATTTTATGCAACAAATACTGCTTTTAAAATGACATTTATCAAACAGCATTGGCAGCAGAAAAATAATACTCTGAATAGAACTATATATTCCCGGCGAAACGTCTATGTTACAATTATTGTTTATTTCTTTCTTATCATCGCTTTAGCGCCTTTTTCGGTAATATGAAACCATTAAAATGTCACCGTAACATAAGATATCAATACAGTGTAGATTAAACCGGTGGATTATAAGATTTATGTTAAATGGCTATTATATAAATCCCAGCTAACATACCTATATAGTAAAATGTCGCACGTATTGACTCTGTCCGTGGTTGCCGCGGTATTCTTCATAACACGAATTGCCGTCGCCATTTTGAACCAACAGTTCGGCAGAATTGCGATACAACGCCGTCCCACACAAGAATATTAACATCTTGTGCGATCGCGCCTATTATGCGAACAATCTTGTTTTCGGACGATCAAAATTCACTGTGCGTAATATTCGCATTTGCCTCACAACTCGATCCATTTCGAAAACACATTTACAACCATTATTCTGAGCGATAATATATGTTACCGACTGTTTACTCAATGAAGCTTTGAAGTGATGGGGCGATGTGAAAAATGGCCGACGGAAAACCGCCGTTAACAAAGGTCGTAGTATCAAAGGATAATCGGTGTTTGAACGGGCTTTTTTGGGCAGAAATGGGCGGAGATAATGTTATGCCAGGGTAATATTAACGATGGCATGTTGTAACAAATGTGAAAGTATTAAATTCATCCTGCATGCAGGACAGTTTGTAACGTATGTTACAAACTGGCTTGCATGCAGTGTGAATTAATTAAATATATATACGATATTGATAATACAACTTCGTGAGTATATTATACTTAATCATGCTCCAAATCAGGCCGATTCATTTCTCGAGAGTGAGCTGTGTTCTGATGGTTTTCATTTATTTATTTCATCATATATAATCTACACCAGGGCTCCAGATAAGGAATTATCAAAAGAGTATTGTCACTCCATCATTTCTGAAGCAATTGGGTATTTCAAAATTTTAATTGGGTAAAATAAAATCACACTACTGTTTACACATCAACAGACAGCAATTATTGCATAGTTCGCTTCGAAATGAAAACATGTATTGGTATTTCATTAGAATTGTCTCCTTGGAGACAATTCTAATGAAATACCAAGATGTGTTTTCATTGAACATAAGAAAAATATGCTATATTTTTGGTCTGTTTATTGTTTTCTGTAGCATGATAAAGGTACCACAAAATTTGTATTGCTTTTTGATACTCACTACTTCTGATTTCATTTGGGTTTTTGGTAATTTTAATTGGGTATTTAAGCAAATACGCAGCTTATCTGGAGCCCTGGTACATAATACATTTACCTATCATTAATATTTTTTTTCGTATACATTTCATATGTCTTACTGAATACTACATGTGAACATAAACAAATTAGTCATAATCTACAGATTTTTGATCAATCAAAAAATACCTAAAAAATACCCAGATAAAATACCTCTATCAAATACATTTGTGGACAAACATCGTAAACTATTCGCTGTATTTGATGTGAATTGTGAGATAAATGCTAGAAACAGAAACGTTTCATATTATTCTGTTTTAACACATACATCTTATATCTATCTCTTACCATCAATGCGATTATGCTATTTTTATTACATACTAAACTCTTAATTCATAAGTTGATTTTGATGGCCATAACGCAGCACTTGGTGTTGGCAATTCTGGTGTAAGGTTCAAAGGTATAATGTTACTTATCGGCCGGTTATAGAGCACTGAACGGTAAACTTAGACGTTTTATACCCTAATAATCGTTCAGTGGTTCGTGTGTTATGTGGGATTTAGGCTGACATAATTGGTCTAAAGAAAGATGATAAAACTATGAGTATGCGCCCATCCACGTGATGCTAATAATAGAATGGCGGATATTTTAGTAAGAATGTGGGAACGAATGTCTTATTATTGGGCGCTGCTTGCGTGGAAATTACAACATTCAGAACAATTGTGGAAAATGTCTTTCACTCATTCCCACAATCGGGCTGGGATATATTCACCCTTCCTGATGCCATCACGCATGGTTCAGAGACAGAATGTAGGTCCAGATCAGACTGCGCGTCAGCGCAGGCTGATCTGGCGATACACTGTTCGCAAAGCGTCGTAAGATACACTTTCCCAAACCGGATCAAGTTGTGATATTTTATTTTTAAAAAATGGAGACGTGTCTGTGAACACTGACATAAATACGGTAATTAATATTTTAAGAGCACTGACAATTATCTGGAATATTATTGTTTTTAACATTGTCGACATTTGAAATACGTCAACACGTGATCATCAATTAATTTATGACTAGACCTGTGTAATATTTTAAAATGATCACCGGCTGAGATAGGTTCATTCAGTTCGATTTGCCTGAAAATATTGTTTTCCTCCTTCATTCGACATAAATGTCATCATAAATTTAAAGTGAACCAAAATAAAATGAATGTCTGCCTCCAAATATCTTTTTAATATGTCGGCTATGTACGGAGCCCCGCAGGGGACGTAGAATCGTTCCCACGAATTAACAATTCGTTCCCTCGAATTAACAATTCGTTCCCTCGATTTAACAATTCGTTCCCACAAAATAACAATTCGTTCCCACAGGAACGAATTGTTAATTCGTGAGAACGAATTTTTATATGGTAGGAAAAAAATTGTCAATTCGGGGTAACGAATTGTTAAATTGAGGGAACGAATTGTCATTTCGTGGGAACGAATTAATAAAACAAAGCCATGTCCCCTGCGGGACTCCGTAGCTAAGTAATAAACTTGAAATGTCGTCATCCTGTTTAGAATGCTATAAAAGCGACAGTTTATTTCAGTTTAATTTTTAGGCGTTTTATATGGGGCATAACGATCGGAAATTGACAGGGAAACTGACGTATTGTATTGATGCGAATGCCAAAGTTACAGCCCTGGGTATGAGGGAAAGAAATAAGATTTGTTATGATTTTCCAGAAAACACTCGACATTGCTAAAAGGTTGGCATCGGAGTGTTCTTCTATCTCAATTGAGTAAATAATCTAAATATCGAGTTTCCTAATTTCCTTGATACTTAGGATGGCAGTATAACCAGTATGTGTTGGGTCGTAAAAGTTTTTGGCGGAATTGTACCAGCGGGGTTGAAATAAACGCGAAATTCCGACCAAAGGTCGTATACTCATACCTGGCCGTGACTGGGGAGACTGTGCTTATGGTATTAGTGGCTACTCTAACGCCAGTAGTCTATTTCACCAACATTGCAGCAAAGTATACTTATCTAGCAAATTTTCAATTTAAGGATAAATTTATTAATTGTTATTATACTGAATTTATTACATTATCACAGTCATTTTGGCTGTGATAATGTAATAAATTCAGTACATGTATAATAATTATGCATACTTTTAATCCGCAATATAGTTCTATGAAGTAATGCGTTTCGGGAAAAATAAATGATTACACCCTTTGCTAGATAAGTATGCTTTGCAATGTTGATGAAATCGGCTACTGGTCTGCGAACACACTCCCACAACTGACCAGACGGCTTTGATGCTATGCTGATCTGGGGCTACACTGGTTGGAGAGGTAATCAACCACATATCACAGTGAGAGTCATATATTTCGACGGATTTTCAGTTCAGTGAAGACATTCATTTGTAATAATAATAATAATCTTTATTTCCTCCATATAGGAGAGCAGAACATGAAGTACAACTCGAGAACATACATACACATATGTAGAACGGGTGTAGTGATATCACAGTGCATGTACCATGACCTGAAAGTATGTGTTCTGTAACACCTCTGGAACAAGGGTATGCGATTCAGAGAGAGTTCACTGTAATTCAGGTCCATGTATATATTTAAAACCAAACACGTTACTAGTTCCTGGGTGTTCACATTAGAGCAGTTAAGCAGTATTCGAAAGCACACACGGATATGACAAGCGTTTCATATTTATTATAATGTATGTTCAAATTATTTTAGTTTGAAGAACATAAAAAATAATTCAATGTAGTACAGGTATGATAATATGAAGTGTATTATTTTCGGTTCAATAATATTATTTATTAAGACACATGCATAGCCAGGAATTGCTCAAGTGGTAATACATGCATGGAAAATTCACACACCATTATAATGGAATGGTATTGCAGAGTTGGGAACTTGAACTCCAGTACAGAATTGCCTCGGAAGGACTCCATAACTAGGTACAGGACACATACATGGTCAGTTCGAAAGTTGGCAAAAAGATCAGAGCACATGCGGAATCTAATTCCGCATGTGCTCTGATCTTTTTGCCAACTTATCAATGGCGAGACTGGTCACGGTACACACTGGTCGTACATCTAGTAAGTCATTATTCTCATGACGCCGCACACATGCGTATGAATTTCCCTGAATATCTTGATGTATCAGAAGCAGCTAGACCGAACATTCCGCCCGCATGTTCAGGATCCGGACGGTCGCGACGAGATTGCAGGTTTAATACCCGTCCAACTGACGTTTATTGCCGATCCGCCGCTGTGTAACTTTTGCAGATTTACAAAAACCCTGACAAAACGTACTACATGTAGTTCTAAGTTCTTCTACACCACAGCCTGTGCTAATATTGCCAGTATATGTTTGTCTTGTTATTTCAAAATACTTGAATATTGCGTTTAAAAGCAAGCAGCTTCATTGGCTGGGCCTGAGCTGTGCTACAGCTCAGGCCCAGCCAATGAAACTGCTTGATTGCGGAGTTGAGATTACCAAAATATGTTCAGAAACGTTGCCATCTTGGCGAGAATCGGCGTTGTAGTTTGCGAGCCGAGTAGACCCATGTCTCATTGAATATTTGTGTATATGACGGTATTGTTTACTGTGTGTTCATTTAGATAGAATGTAATTTGCAATCCAACAGAATATCCACCTCACGAGTATACGCAGTGTGTTGGTGTGAATATTGCTGCTCTGGACCTATACTGGTTGTACTTCGGATTGGGATCCTTTTGCGCATGCGTCATTAGATCTGCGGATTTGTGTTCTTGCAGAAACTTGTGGATATATGTTTCCCCTGACTTTTATTGTCCATATAATTTGTAGTGGATTTAGGGTTGCTATGGTAACAATTTCAATCATTTCCACATCTGTGGACTCATAAAACTCTAGGATTCTTGAATTAAATTCCAGTTTTACAGCGTATTAATTTCGCAAGCGGTTTAGAAATTCAAGCGATGTAGATTGCCATTTCCTTTGACGTTACATATATATGCTAATTATACGAGGCACTGTTAGCACTGAATAACCCGTATTGCACGGTGATCATTAGTTTCTGTTTTAGTATGTATGTTGAATAACCAAATACGTGAATTATTAACAGTCTCACCCCTAAGTAACTGATTGGGCTGCGATATGTTCGTTTTTGCAACCAATCCAATCATCGCAAAATGATTTTCAGACTATTCCATTTATAAAAAGGGGGTATTTGTTTTTTCTCAAAAATATGAAAATTACTTTCAAACAGTGCAGATCCTGATGAGACGGCTCGTTACGAGCCGGCTCATCTGGATCTGCACTGTTTGCATTAACCGATATAGCGGGCTTTCGGGTTCAAAGGGTTAAGAATGAAAAGTAAAAGGAAATGGAGCAAAACATAAATAAATTCCATGCCATGCATAAGAAAGGAAACGTAAATGAATATTGAATATTACCAAGCAATTTAAGAATCAAACAGGTTTAGTTTACATGGAGGAGAAAGCTAATATATATATATAAATAAATGTACTCAATATAAGTATATAATCCATTTTCAAAGAATATATATATAGTATACATGTATAAATAAATGTACTCAATATAATTATATAAACTATTTAATTTAAAAAGAATATATATATAAATAAATGTACTCAATATAATTATATAACTATTTTAAAAGATATATTCTTTTAAAATAGTTTATATAATTATATTGAGAACATTTATTTATATATATATATATATTCTTGTAAAATAGTTTATATAATTATATTGAGAACATTTATGTATATATATATATATATATATATTCTTGTAAAATAGTTTATATAATTATATTGAGAACATTTATTTATATATATATATATATATTCTTGTAAAATAGTTTATATAATTATATTGAGTACATTTATTTATATATATATATATATATTCTTTTAAAGTAGTTTATATAATTATATTGAGTACATTTATAATAAAAATAATATATAATTATTTTATTCTTTTAGAATATATATATATATATATATATTGAAAATGGGTTATATAATTATATTGAGTACATTTATTTATATATATATATATTAGCTTTCTCCTCTTACATGTATACTCATTGCGCATATTTCTTTACTTATTGCGCATATTTCTTTACTTATTGCGCATATTTGTTTACTTATTGCGCATATTTGTCAACAGGCTTGATAGATGGTCGTGTGGTCGTTTCTGTTGGTAACGAATATAGGAATAAGTTAAACAACGAATTGACTGTTGCCGTGTCGAGTAGATGGTTCAACTGATTGGTAACAGTATATATTGTTGATGAGAAATAAGAAAATACTAGTTTTCTTTTCACAAAAGCAACGTATCTCCAGCATTACATGTCACCAGCTGGACATACATTTCACACAAAAAAAATAAAACAATTAATGGAACTAAATCAAAAGAGACACACGTTTATTCTGCCGGTTATGTATTAAAATATTCAGTACCTTGTGTATATTTACTTATGTATAGGCTCGTAGTATTATAATATAGTAAATGTATATTAAAAAAAATATATACCGTTGTAAATACATACAGAAACTATATAATGTATAAATTAATGATGTATATTCAGTAAAACAATAATATTCATATGTATTATTTATACCAGTGATCGACTGTATTTTGTTTAAATACTAATTTCAGAGAAACATATTGGACTGAATATATAATATATAGTAATTTCCAATAACCTCCGAAGGGAAGTACATTTAATACACATTGTTTTAAAGTCACTCTTTTTATTAAATTTTCGACCACATGGTCGAAAATTTAATAAAAAGAGTGACTTTAAAACAATGTGTATAAATAAATAAATAAATATATAAATATATCTATAATTCTATAAATAGTTTCCCAGGTCTATTAGTGGCGGTGAACTTATTTACCAAATAATTCGTCATTTGGGACCATTCTCCATAATTTTCTGACAAATTCGCCACTCAGGAATTCTCGAAGATAATGAACTGTATTCGCCTATGTAAGTGTACTTTTCCTTGCAATCATATAATATACGCGAGTGTATGGGATTATATGCCTTATCGCATAGGAAAATGAGGATTTTCAGAAATACATTTCTCAAATATGTGATATATTTGCAATTGGAAATTGATGAAAAATACGGAGAACACCCAGAATTAAATTCCGCGTGCGCTCGGTAATTTTCGTCAATTTGCGACGTTTACGGAAATTGCCTATTTTGTCGAAGTAAATTTCGGCGATTGTTTTATACGATAAGGCGAAAATATCATGTAACTGGCTCAATATATCGAGATGAGCATTTGGTCTAAAATTGACAATGAAATTGATCCAGTTAATCTACATTAACCACACACGTACTTCAGTCGCCAGGTTCCATAACTCGCGGATCAATACCACCGTGTATAAACAGATCAAGTAACGGACTCCGCTATTGGCTGCCGTTGCCGGACTATTTTTACGCTGTGTAAACATTGATCGCTGCGAGGCGTTGTACACAAATACTGCAATAGTTAGGCGTTTAGCGATATAACAATGGCGGGCGGTATATATACTCGTATAAGTCAATGATATACGAGAAATATAATGATTATGAGGTCACTTATTAATGATTCTTTGAATGGTTATCCTATATTTCTGATTTGCACGGTATGTGGACATATACTACAATAAAACACAGATATAATGTAGTTACTGCGAGACATGTAATCAACACACCATTTTACTCTGTACACACTTTACTTTCTCCGTAAAAGTTAGCCAAATTTGAAGAAAGCGATAACACACGGAGTTATGTTATGAAAAGTAAATCAATCTGGTTTAGTATATAAAGTTATAAGTAGATAAAACAGTGATATTTCCTTCACAGCGTCATGATTGGAGGCGACAGGTTACTCTGGAATCAATTTTCAGCAATAAACACTGGGATTGATAAAAGCGGTATAAAACCAGGTAATTGAACATAAAAGTCGCTCTCACTTATGCACTAAATAAAAAGCAAATCATGGAAATTAGAGCAAATTACAGGATTAGGTGGAGGAATAGCGCGGCTGTGCGGGTAAAGAGAAACCGACCTTTATTGCCTACAGGTTTGAGGGGGCAAGTTAAACTTCATACGACTAACATATTCGTAAGTGCAAACTTATGATAGTCTGTACATTTCACATTACCAATGTTTTCTTGTAAACAATTATTGGATTTACATATATTGAGCATAGGCTGAACATGCAGCCTATTCTCAATACATGTAAATCCATCAATCGAAATTTCCAGTCGATCCGAAATTTGCACTTACGAACATTTTAGTCGTACGAAGTTTAGTGAAACGGGCCCCTGAGTTTGCAAGTGCGAGTCACCTGTGGAAATGGGTCATTTTATGAATTTGTGACCTACGCATATTATATTATATATGTTTGCGGGAAGTTTTCCAACAGTCGTATAACGTGAATATAGTTGATGACGTTAGATAAATAGTCAGATTGTTGTTAATTTTATTGAATATATGACAGTGAATTTCATCACAAATATCTTTGTATATTGTGGAAACAAAATATAACACATATTTGTGTGCACCAGCATGTTCTCAGCATGTTGAATTTACATTTTGTAAAATAGATTAATTAATGTACGTTCTCGCATTCAATTACATGAATAAATAAACAAATACAATGTATATAAATAATAAACAAATATAATGTATATAAATATATAAATAAATAAATATATTAATAAATAAATATATTAATATACAAATATATAGTAATTTCAAATAACCTCTGAAGGAAAGCACATTTAATACAATACACATTGTTTTAAAGTCACTATTTTTATTAAATTTTCCACCACATGGTCGAAAATTTAATAAAACTAGTGACTTTAAAACAATGTGTATAAATACATAAATAAATAAATATATATATAAATAATAATTATATATATAAACAAATATATAATAAATATATAAATAAACCAGCAACGCCAATTCAAAATAGTCTCCGCTTTTGGCCGAAAATTGTGAATCAACAATTATTTTTGAAATTGGAGTCGGAACACTACACAACAGCAAGAGCAAACAAGTGATCATTAAAAATGCACACTATATTCGTTTGACATTATAATATGAATATTATTGAGGTTGGTGCTGCTTCTGTTGAGAACATTGTCTTGACTATTTAAGAATATAATACCGACATGCTCAATTTCCACTACAAGACATACTGACTACCAATACAGAAACTCTAATATTACATGAATATTCATGATGTTATTCCAACATGGGCCCTGTGAAATTAATATAGACATATTGCTGACAAAAACACCATTGAAGTTACACAACCTACGAAGCCTAACCTAACCCCCGCGCCGACACGATTCACCACTTCTCTGTTCATCGAAATATATGTCCATTTATTTTCATCTCACAGCATCGAATGATCGTGATGCAACATGAGGCATTTTTAGGAAGTGAGAAATAACATGGTCAACACTGGCCAGAAAATGTTATAAGGTAAAATGTTCCGCTAACGGCCGTTAGCGGAACATTTTATCATATAGCATTTTGTATAATATAGTCACGGAATCGTCTAGCAATTGTCGATGTAAACACGAAGGAAGGTCACTTCCAATTTTCAGCTCAGGGCTGATATGATATACAGCACCTTTGAGAATAACGAAGCTGAATTAAATTGAATGAAGAAGAGAACAAGCGAACGCAAGAAATGTAGCAGGAATGCTTGATAAAGCGGGAAAACAAAATGAAAGAACGAAAAACGAATACGGCGAATTTAACGCACGACAGAAAGAAAGAATATAATTATGAACGAAGTAACGAAGGATTACAAATAAATGTAATGATTATTAACGACGGGATAAATAAATAAATAAATATAAATACATAAATAAATAAATTAATAGGAATAAACTAAGTAAATAAATAACACAGGCAAATGGAAGAAGGAACGCAGAAACGTATCGACTTAAGAATTAATTAATAAATATATAATTAAACAATAATAATAATAATAGCAACACTAATACTAAACATTAATACATTCAATTAATAAAAATTGTATAGGAATAAATGCAAAATGATAATGAATAAATAAATACATATTGTCAATGGTATTTTGTTGTTAAATATATTATACAGCATGCGATGTACGGCAAGCCTCGCCCATCCCGTTTCCTAAGCCTTGCCAGATATGTTTTCCCATTCACGGCACTAACCTACTATTCTCTATATCTACAAACGGCAAAGGAGGACGAGAATAATACAATATAATGCGTATGTTAAATCGAAACTTTTAAATACTCGGGTTTCTCATTCAAATGAATTTAATAATTTAATTAAATTTATGGATTACCAGTGTAATATTTTAATTGCACATATTGTTCATCTTTATAAGACGTATGGCTGTTAATAAGCTGAGTTTTTTAGATATATAACAAATATGCTACGTTTATTCATACATACTGCTCAGATCTAGCCATGTCTTTAGAAATCGATCATTCTATCAATATAGTTGTATTCCACGGCCACCCGAATTTTACTATTTACACCACGGGTACTGTTATGAGAGCAATACAACTGATATATATGAGAGGCTGCAACATACGGTAATGTCATAAATTAATATAATAATTCCAGCACAAAAATATTTACACAATTCCCTAACATTTGATTGGTCCGTAGCAAGTCTCTGTCCAAAATGTATATCCCAGTAAACTCCCATGCCGAACTATTTTCCGTAACCGTCAGGCACAGTTAAAATAATTCTTAAGGAAACGGAAAATAAACAAATTTTCTTGATGAATTTATTTCAAATGCTGGAATTATAAGGAATGAATGGCATTTTTGTTGAATTTATCGTGGATATAAACTTGGAAAAGTCGCGGGAATACTGGACGAGGCCTTCCGGCCTTCGTCCAGTATTCCCGCGACATACCCCGATAAATTCAACAAAAAGGCCATTCATTCCTATATTAAATCCCCTGTTTCTTTCCCCGTACATACAGGCGAACATTCAAAAAAATTATCGTCAGCTTGTATCGGTATACCTGCAGAATTACTATTGTTAACTGTTTATTGGTTACACATGTCACTATAATAAATAATTTACTTACTTACTTACTTACTTGCAGTTGTTATACAGTAGAACATCGCTAAATCGGACACCCTGGTTCAGGGTGTTCGATTTAGCGAGGTCCCACTGTAATCTATGTATATTAGCTCACCATATGTGATTGCCTTTTTGTAATCATGAACAAACATTAGCGCAATACATTATTACAGTGAAACCGTCCAAACTGATGTATATGAATATATATTGAAGTATATGAATGTCCGATGATAGTTTGCTCTAATGCAAATACACAATCACCCGTGTTGAACTTGCCCAGGTGTCAACATTTCTGAACATCTATCGGCAATCTCAACTCGCATTCAAGCAGTTTGATTGGCTGAGTCTGAGCTGTAACACAGCTCAGACTCAGCCAAGCAAGCTGCTTGATTTCCAGCACGACATTTATGTTGTTTGAAATAAAAAGGATTACACATATTGGAAATATTAGCACGGGCGGTGATTTACTCAGAATGAGGCTAAATACTCTACCGCCAAACTAACAGCATCCTAACAATACACATTCACAGATAGTAATCGCATAGTACGCTATATACAATCCTGATATAATTCTGTCAGCACACAATGACGGTATATCCAAACAGATCATAGAACAAACTGATTGACCCTGCTCCAAATCGATGCAACACAAAAAATAAACGCACATACACCTTGAAAATAGGAAAGCTTTTATTAAATTAAAACTGGAACCACATATGGCGAAAACCCCCGAACCCAATTCGAACAAAAGGACTACAGTTTCGTGTAGTTTAGATAATTGCGTATCTGTGAATGCTGTAAGTGGACTGGCTGTGACATTTAATGGCCCCGTTATCATGTTTACGACCCACGTGACCCGTGTCCCATGTTTGACTGGCTGCCACGCCGATTAATGGGGTCAGCCGGGTACTGGTTGCTTTGTCTCTGAACCGTATCCAGCTGCATTGTTTCAAGGTTGTCAATTAATGTGATGTTAACTATGTATTTGTTCTTCTTTCTCGACCGACGACGAAAATTAATTAATTGTGTGGTGTGGTACACTGGCTAATAATTATATAACATACATAACAGGCACCTACATATTGAATCAAATAATACTGACTATTCAATTTACAAGACAAATACAAGGTAGATATCCATTACAATCTGCATGTATGTGTTTTATCTATATTATTTCCGTAGTTGAGTCATACATTCTGAGCAATTGGTAGTGCATATATGTTTGTAAAGAATAAATGGTGTAGCCATATACAGTGAAACATCTCTAAACCGGACACCCTGGGAGGTCCCCAGGGTGTCCGGTTTAGAGACATTACACTGTACATCAGGTGTTTTCTCAATCCTAGGCATAGTTGTGTGAAATGCGATCATGAACAGGCATTATCACCTGACATAGGTGAGCAAGAAAACCATCAGAATAAGAAAACAGTAGTTTACATGGTGTTCGCTTTATAGAGGTTCTACTGTATGTGCTTTATGTATATTATTTCCGTATTTGATTCATATATTCCGAGTCAATGGTTGTGTATATAATTATGTTTATAGAGAATACAAATTGAGGCCACATACATTTTAAATCGCCCGTTCCTATGCGCAGACAGAACACGCATACTTATACTCCGGCCTTCAATTAATAAAACACGAACAAAACATGATATGTTATTTTGGAGTTTTCTGAGAAATTCTGTGATAGATTCTGGACAAGACTGTTCAATGTTTGCCTGTAAGCAATTATTGTACCTTTGCACAAATCGCCGCGCACAGGTTGCATAAAACAAACAATAACACACACAGACCAACCATAGTGAAGAAACACCATGAAACCAATCATATAACTTCAGAATTGATGGAGCCATTTAGACCATTAAACGAAACCAGAACTGATTGCGCTAATTAGTAGCTGCTTCAAAACGGACCAACGGGTTCACGAAAGGGTTGCTCCAACAGAAACAGGACATCGCTGTGAGAAAACAGTTACACAGACATATTCCGACCAGTGTAGACTCAAATCTGTAAGGCAACGGTTATGCATAAATATTTCGACCAGTGTATATTGCAATCAGCGTGCGCAACCGCGCACGCTGATTTCAATCTACACTGATCGCTGTTCAAAACACATTCAACAGTGTCGATCCGAGTCAGAGTGCGTGATCAGGCAATCAAACACAACCTAGACTCGTCACCATGGTATGTAGATGTATTTCTTAGCATAGGGATTGACTTAGTGAATTCTGTCCTGTTTCTTACATAACCGAATTAGGATGATGGAGAAACGGTCATTATGGAGTGACAGTAATGTTGTACAACTACCAGTAAACATAAACATGTGAAATGTCTAATGTTGTTCTTGCAACGCATTCTGTTATGATGTTGCTCTTTGTTACGTGCTACCGATTCCACGCGAAGTCCAGAACGTGAAAGTGGTAGAGGTTAGTTGACTAGACCGTGCGTAGAAACCCTTGAGCAAATTAATCGGTTGAACAAAGACGTAATTTTAACCTACATAAAAAGAATCGCAAGATTTTGCAAAATATTATTTTCCATCACTAAAGTTGTAGTAGAACCGTTTAGAAGCATTTGCTTTCAAATATGCGTAGAAAGTGGTGAAAAAGATTATTAATTGACGGCTTGCATTGTTTTTTTCTGAACTCAGTTGTACCTATTAGTCACTATAAAAAAAGGTAAGCAACATACTTATATCGTATTGAAAAGTAACTACCGTTGGCAACGTCGGATTGTGTACATCGATGAATACTAATTGTATATATAATTCATTCAGATTCTATACTAGAAACCTATTTCGATATTTGTCATTCGAAAACTTCGGTGCTATGATTCAAAAAGTTATTCCTGACAGTAGTAACGAAAACATTACCACGGTATATTCCCTGTTATAAACAGGGAATATATCGTGGTAATGTTTTCGTTACTGCTGTCAGGAATAACTTTTTGAGAGGACATAAGTATATTGCGGAGTGAAAAGAGTCGACCAAACGTCGGCAGGGCGGGGAATGCACTTAGACAACAAATTATACATATCAACAAAATGCAAATGAGAGCCGAGCTATACTTTGATCACTTTCCATTAGTGACCGGTGGCTAGCCAGCAATGTATGGCCAGGTGTTATGGAAATTTCGCTGCCCAGAGGTATCCTATATGACAGCGATCGTCGTAAAGTATATGGATCGGTTCGCACCTAACTATTTGCTGTTGGATTTGTAGTCAACCCATTTGATTATCTCCCTTTGCATGCATCACAACATTGCCGATTAACGTAATTTCCAGTGGATTAATGAAAACGGTTTCACGATTTATTAGTATCCCCGAATGACGTAGAAAGCTGGCATTTATTTCAGAGCATAGTTAATATCACCTGCATTTCCAAGTTTCTACGTCATTTACGGAGAAAATAGCTGTTTATATAAATTATTGTAATCGACATAACATGTATGTACGGCTATGCACATTCAGAGCTGCGATATGGGTGACGTTCCTAGAGTGACGTCCATATGCTAGGCGATGACGACGCTCTTGACGACGTCATGCCGACGGCGGATTTAGCTAGACCATACAATACTTTATTCGACAGTAATTCTATAAATAACATTCGGATAAAAGGAATTGCCGCCCATGCCTCGTATCAAAGACAAAAAACATCTTCCCGCTTACATCAAACGATTGTCTGGTGCTATTGTTCGTGTCGTGTTTCCATATTCGTGTTAAACCGCTATTACTGGTTTAGCAACTGAATCCAATTTCGCCAAAATCGTGAGAATATATACCTTGTTGCCGTGGAGACCAATGTAGGCCCAGATCAGCTTGCGCATCTGCGCAAGCTGATCAGGGTCTACACTGTTCGCCATTCGGTTATCGTAATTTCGTAGAACCATGTAGAACACAGTATTATTGGTTCCATGATTAATATAGGTAATGAGGATGTACGCTAGTATAAGTGATATAAGCCCGGTATTGTCATGGTTTGACCCAATTGTTGTCTTAACTATTATCTTAATTGGGTTCCGCGATCGGATATCTTTATTAAGTAAAAAAATGGTTAAATGGAAGAATAATGCGATTAGTGTTATTGCTATTATTATCGTTGTTTCTTCGGTTACCTCCCTTTACGTAAACTATGCCAGTTCGGGAATAAATATAGCTATTTATTACAATGAAAGCATGTGTCTTAATATAATTATTTTAAATGTTATTTTTGTATTGAACTTTCTAATGTGTAATAGTACCATTAATGATATACATTGACAGGTCCCTGGTAGTATTTAAATATACTACAGTGAACCTCTCTAAACCGGACACCCTTGGATGTACCCAGGGTGTCCGGCTTAGAGAGGTTTTACTGTAAATCAGGTATTTGATCATTCTGAGCCATAGTTGTGTGATATGCGATCACGAACAGACATTATCACCTCAGATAAATAAACAAGAAACTCAACAAAAATATATCACAGGTGCGCTCTTGTTGTCCGGTTTAGAGATTATCCACTGTATTCAGTAAATGACATGAGATGTTGCATTGATATTGTCACCAAATTCGGCATTTGTGACGTTTGTATATTTCGGAGATGGTGAAATAAGTCATTAAATATATGTGTAAATGCTTTAAATAGTGTACACTGCAGTTTATGAATTTTATGTCACGAATGTTCTGTGTCAATAAACTGTCAATCAGCCGCCATTACGGATGTATACAGTCTATATTTAGAATGATAGCTAAGTGAATTGCACGTTTCCTCATTTTATATAAGGATATACAGAAATATAGACCATAAATAATAAATTAAGACGATATAAATATACATCCAAAATGATGATAATCTCTCTCGATGTTCCTACATGATTTTCCTATGACGTCATCCCTCCAAAAGGTAAATACCCGTTGTGTGTAACCAATGGTAGCGACTGTGCCTCTTTGTATGATGGAACGAGTTAGGAAAATGTGTAACAAAAGTATTGTTCCCGACCAGCCAATATATAGACCACCAGTCTTATAAATAGGTTATCAAATTTAAAGTATTGTTCCCGACCAGCCAATATATAGACCACCAGTCTTATAAATAGGTTATCAAATTTAAACAAAAATATAACGAGCATTGCGTGCTTCAACGGCGTTTGAATTGGCGGAGTGTGTTCATTTGACGTCGCGTTGCTTATTCTAACGTCAATAATACCACGCACTTTGTTCTAAGGGACGTTACTTGTGAAAGTAAGGATATTTATCAGATTGGTCTAAATTCACATCGTCTAACCCAGAGATCTATCAGAGTATCACACATCCATACATCACACCCTCGCAAGCGTCTTGCAGACAGTGTAGACCCTGATCAGCCTGCACGATAGTGCAGGCTGATTGATCCGGGTCTGCACTGTCTGCAAACACAACATGTTCGACTTTCAAATTCAAACACCAAACCCTCTAGGGTATCTAGTTACGCGAAATTTCGAGTACTTTCAGGTTTATGGCCGTCTGGCAGTTTTACGACGCCGATAACAGAGCGTGGACAATGAAAATTTCAAGTGCCATGTGACTCTCTCGAGACGACTTGTAAACTTTTTCAACATCTAGGACGGATGGCTGATAAGCAATACGGCTGGGTCGCCTTGTTTTATAAACAGACATGTTTTGTGAGTAGAGTAGTGTTATATCATGTTAACCGTCCGTTACTCACAACAATTGTAGTCTCTGTTACTTTTATATCTAGCCTTATTTATCAATAAAAGCATGGTTTGACAGCACTTCAGAATCATTTCCAATAGACATGATTCTGAAGTTCTGTCAAAGCATGTTGTAAATTATTCTAAAATGCTGTCAAAGCTTGTTTTTGATGATAAAAATGGAAAATAGAAAATAAACAGCAGACGACAAACAAATTAAGATAGCGGTCTAAGGGTTAAAATTACACGAAAATAATGAGTCAACTAAAATTAAATAAAATCAAATTAAATCACACTAACCACACAAAAGTAAACGAATATATATAAAAAAAAAACAACTCAATTCAAGCGGATGTGAACAAAAGGGGACATATTTTATACTTTTCGATACTCTTCCTTCTTCCTGATTGTACTTTACCATCTATGCTTTTCTATATTCTTTTTGTCTTCTCTTTCTCTAAAAACTTATTTTCAAGTACAATGAGTGCATGTGCAATCATTTCATAGCGACTTTAGTCACAGTGTGTTAGTTAATAATACATGTGTTGTATTGTATGTACATGTTTGTATTTAAAAATAATAAAAAATATTAATTAAAAAAAAAAAAAAAAAATCAAATTAAATAAAATAAAAGAAGCAAAAGGAAATATACCTAAAACAAGCATATATACCAACTATGAAAATAATAGGTTAAACTTGTCGTAGTTTGTCGGACCGGCAATGTGGTTTTGCAGTCGAACATAACTCGGGACAGATCGGACACGGAGCGAAATTATGCCCACTTACGCTCCTCTCCACGTTCGTCCACGGCACAAAATGACAATACACGCATAGTATATAATATGGTACATAAGATACACATATTGTCACATTGACACAAAAGGTCAGCAAATAGTATGAACTAAAATCCAACAGTGGTTTTCATACAATATCAGGATAAAATAAGTAAACCAAAATCTGGAATTAACTCCCTTTCATGTCTCTGTATGCCGACAATATTTATTTCGAAAATTAGTCATAATTTCCATAGATGACGTCGGAAGTAGACTAAACAAACAGAGCTCTCATTTACGGACAACATTGTATTATTTCGAAATCAATATCGTTGAAAGGCGGCTATGCGATAAAGGAGAAAATACCAGATCCGTTGCTCAGAATGTAGGCTGTTAATCTCGTACAATTAAACTACATGTATAAAAGCATGCATTTCTTAACCCGTAGCCTGCTGATCGCGAAACTTTCGTCTGCTGTTGCTTTATATTTTGCCCTGTTTCTCAATAAAAACATGGTTTGACAGCACTTTAGAATCATTTCCAATGGAAATTATTCTAAAGTGCTGTCAAACCATGTTTTTGATGCGAAAAATCGAAAATAAAACATAAACAGCAGACGAGAACATTTAATTCAGCAGGCTAAGGGTTACTTAACACTGGTCGCAAATTTTAACAATTTCCAAATTTCTAGAATCTATACTGGTAGTGATTGCCTTCTGACACACAGCGACATATTTTCCCAGTAGCCTGTTTCATCAACATTGCAAAGTATACTTTTCTAGCAAAGTATACTTTGAGGGAGTAATCATTTATTTTTCCTGAAATGCATTATTTCATATAGAACTAACAAATGCATATATTTCATGATTAAAAGTATGCAGAATTATTATACTGAATTTATTACATTATCACAGCCAAATTGGCTGTGATAATGTAATAAATTCAGTATAATAAAAATTAATAAATTTATCATAAAATTGAAAATTTCTACCTCAAAGTATACTTTGCTACTAAAGTATACTTTGCAATGTTGATGAAACAGGCTACAGATATACTTTCCAAGAAATGCTTTATGCATTCAATAAATATGTATGTAGTATACATGACCCATAAACCAACTAGTATATTAAAGGTACATACCCACTCATTAGGTACAATAATTATGTTCTTTATATGAATTAAATAAGAGTACAGGTGTGTCACTATTCCACCAGTTCTAACAGTTACGAGTGCCCGCTATAAAGATATAATCATTTCGTAATGTTTATTTTACTGATAGTGACGCGCGGTGGTATCAGGCTATTTTCATATGCAAATGAGGCATGATATTCTTTAATTATTTATACTAATTAAATGCGTCGCCTGAAAAAATAACATTTTGGACAGATTATAAAGTATGATCATTGCACATCAAAAAATAAACACAAGGAATAAATAGTCATGTCCGTTAACAGTTTAAGAAAACACGGTTATCGCCCCTGATATCAGTGTGAAAATTTACGTCTGATATAAAATGTATAATAATGCCAATCAAGACGTGGGGTAGTGGTGAATTAATGTGTATTTTGCAAGAAAATGTCCCAGATGATGTCTATAATATAGACAACGGATTGTGCCTACTGAGTGGGTATGTACCTTTAAATGTGTCGCAATACCACATGCTAGATAAAGTTCATTGAAAACGTCTTGACTGGCTGGTATACTGATGCAATAAATATCTAGAAGTGTACAAGATAAGTGAAGGATATTTAACTTTCCATCGTAAATTTTATAAAACAAATATAATAATAAAACGTAATAATATATGGCTGGGTGAGTTGACATGTAATAAAAAAGAACGTGATTATGTTACTTGTTGAGTGGGTATACGTGCGCTTTCCAGTACGTGCATACATGAAGCTGTGGAGAAATGAGGGTTATGAGTTTTGCGACCAGTGTAGATCCAGATCAGTCTGTGCATCCGCACAGACTGATCAGGATCTGCACTGTTCGCCATTCCATCAACGAAACATCCTGTGTGATTCTATATCAAGGCATATATCTCGTTATCAGGCTACAAGAGCGTGCTATGTGATCAGGAGCTACTCTGGTCACGCATCCCATTCACTGTATTTCTCCAGTCACGACCTCATGTGGGTTCGAGTTTTTCATTAAGAAAATAGACCTTATGGCATTTGGAACAATCATAGATATTACTTAACTTGTATGGTCACAACGTATGAGAATGACAATAATAATTAGCTAACAACAGCAGAGACAGTTCAATAATTGAATGGCGAACAGCGTAGAACTTGACCTGTGGAGAAGCTTCGTACGACACATTTCCGCCCATACGTGACCCGCAATAATATAAAGAGCATTGTGTAATGATTTGACCACTGTAATTCCTGATCAGCTAGCTTGGTCAACAAATCTGACATGGATAACTATGCCGTTACATGGTTCGCATGTTCGTCTACAGTGTTTCCTCAAAAACTAGAATGAGCATAGCAGACATATCTTGTTTGAATTGAACATAGACAGATTTGGGACTATACTAATCACCAATTTAATGAGTTTGTTTGTTTTCCTTGCGGGTCAGATGTTGTTGCATACGTGATTCATTCTATTAATAGCTCACATATGAGTGTCACTCAGTACCACATGTTACAGAAGTGTATACACTGTTTTTTTCTCATACTGGAAATTTAAATAGTTTAACCTTTGAACTCGAAATCCAGCTATAGCGGTTTATGCAAAAAGTGCAGATCCAGATGAGCCGGCTCGTAACGAGCCGTCTCATCAGGATCTGCACTTTTTGCAAGTAATTTTCATATTTTTGAGAACAAAATCTCTGCACTTTTTGCAAGTAATTTTCATATTTTTGAGAACAAAATCACCCCCTTTTCATAAATGGACGAATCTGAAAATCATTTTGTGACCATTGGATTGGTCGGAAGGAACATTAGCATATCACAGTCCATTCCAGTTCCCTACGGTTGAACGGGTTAACACATAGATTCGTAGTTTAGTTCTTGTGAAAGTACAGTGGAACCTCTCCAAACCGGACTCCCTGGGGATTTCCCCAGGGTGTCCGGTTTAGAGAGGTTCCACTGTAAATCAGGCATATGACCATTCCGGGACATTAAAAAAAAAACTCTCAAAATGAGATCACATATACAGCTATAAGTGCACACACGAACGAACACGACAGGTTGGAACCTGTCGTGTTCGTTCGTGTGTGCACTTACACGCTGGCCCCACTGTATGTTATTGGTGCCCGCTTTAGAGAGGTTACACTGTAATCACGGTTTTCAGTCTTGGACAAATGTTGCTTAGCGACAGACAGGATGTACGTGTATAACTACTAATCAATCAAAGAAATCATGAAAGAGACATTACATAAATATGTTAACAGCAACATAAAACAATGAGAGAAATCAACGAGATATACATTATAAGCATCGCCGTGCTTTATCTGTATCATACATTAAAGGCATAGACACAATGTGTAAAGAACACAGATATATACATGAAAAATAGCAAATTTACCTGACAATAACAGAATCCAGGAGAAACAGAAATAAATATCCAAACACAAGGCACACGCGTTTCCGACTGAAGGTTAATTAATGCGTTTTGCACTTATTACCTTGTAAGCAATTACTTTACAAATATTATCCATATTTCATTTTTAAATCCTCCGCGTAGACAGGTTAGAATTCCCCTAGCTACGGGCGGGACATAAAATCCACGATTTATACCCAGTCTGCGGTTTATTACCCCCGTCAGATATAGGCCCCAGCAAATTGATGGTCATCGTGGATTACTATCTGTTACCTATTACCACAATAGGAACTATTACAGGTTCAGATTGTACTGATAGGGAAATAGGGTTCATGAGAAAATTTGAAAAATGACAGTACAATAATATATGATATATTAATAAATTTCCATAATAATCGTATACAGTCTGGTCTTATGTGAGTGGTGTATATCATGATATGTGGCTGTGTCTGGAGAAATGGGGTTTATATGAGTTATGACCAGTTTAGCTGCTGGTCGAATAGAACAGTTATGTAGCCTGAGAACGACCCATATTGCTTGTGATGGAATGGTGATCAGTGCAGATCCTGATCACACTGTGCGGATGCACAGACTGATCTGGATCTATACGGGTCGCAAACCCCATTAACCCCATTTATCCAGTCTCAGCCACATACGTGTTAAACGAGTTCACGTATTTCGTTAGAAACTATACATAGCCGAATTGCTTATTAAATCAATCAACTTGTTGAATAAATACCATTTTGTAATCTTCACAACTCTTACATTATATTTGTTGCATAACCACATGATTTAACTTGGACTGATTACCTGGTGTGTATTCTGTAGCTATCTCGTTTACATATGTATTGCATTAGTATATATTATGATTTTAAATACAAAGAGTCATTATACTGTGAAAGCCCATTCTATGCAATAAATGTGGCCGTGACTGAAAAAAATGGGGCTAATTGGTTTTGCGACCAGTGTATATCCAGATCAGCCTGTGCATCCGCACAGTCTGATCAGGATCTACACTGTTCGCCATTACATCAATAAAACCCACTTCATATTTCTGACCAGCGATATAGATCGCTATTTGATCAGGAGCTATGCTTGTGAGAAAGTGTATAATCCCCATTTATCCAGTCACAGCCACATATGTAAATAAGTGTTCGTACCGTAGAGCCTCTATAGCCGGGAACTCTGTGAGTCCCCATGATGTACGGTTAATATAGTTTCCACTTTAATTCATACATAAGACCGCTCTATGGTTTATACAAGTACATGATTTTATTGTAGTCATGGACATTCATTATAAGTAGGTATATATTGCAGTGAAACCCAATCAAAATGCATCAGAGTAATTTATTATGGATGACCGGTGTAGAGGGGTTATTCCGTATATTCAAAATGCAGTACAATTATCACATTTGTACTTTAATAGAACATACATTTAATAGGACATATTTCAGACAAAAGAGATATGCAAAAAATCAGCCACTGTTTGATTGATTACATGCTTGATTGGATTGATTGATTGATTGATTAACGTGTGTTTCGCGTCCATTTAACAGGTTACACATAACGCCGACGAGATAGACTCAACCTGTACACGACGAGGTTAAGTTGGAGAATCCGTCCGTACAACAACAATGGCATGAAAGCATTTTATATACAGTTCAGCATTTGTGGATTTTGTTTTTGAGATAGATCGAACAGTCAAGGGGGTCTGTACATAACACGATGTTCGAAATACACAACACCGCGTGCGTTATCTATTCGTTTAATTTAGTCAGTAATTTGGTAGGTTAATGTTTGCCTTTAGCTACAGTAGCGGCGACTTCTAACGACGTGTTAGAACTTCATAGAGACCGCCGGAGCGGGTTAGTGTCCAGCCGGACAATTTATGGGACAGTATGTCGTCTACATTCTAGTGGCTGTTGTCATGTATCGCGGTGTCTGTGAACCACGGGCAGGTGCTGGGAACATTATACAAGTGGGTTGTGTGGGCTGTGAGGTGTCGGTTAGAATGTCCACTTGAATTAAAGCAAGTGATGACACGACTATAGTGTATTTCAAATGAATTTAGTATGCTCAGAGAAGTATAACATATAGGCAAGCGTATGCCATTTGTCATGAATGTGCAGATGCATGGTTATTTTTAACATTTATATGCCCAAATCAGCATACTATATACCCACAGTCCGATCATGGACGGCAGCATAGCCGATGGATATACTGTAGATGTAAGCAACAGTGTATGCCGAAACGTTAATTATACCTTCCATACACATATAACCTACATTGTAGCCCTCTCACAATTCACCTAAATAAACCGCCCAGTGCCATACCAAGGCAATATATCGTTGTTTCTTGGTTCATATATAATTATGTTGTAGATCAGTTTTATATCCAAATATGTTTCACATATTTACAGACTCATTATTAGACATTACGGCCATTAACTAAACTAATGACGCTACATATATTTGTATCGCGGACTATGGAGGCGCTGATCAGACTGCGCGGATGCGCAGGCTGATAAGCGCCTACATTGTTCACGTATGCCTTTAGGTACATATTCATACCAGATGCACATATATCACAATCACGTAAATGGGTACCGCTGGTGTAGGTTAATGCGTTTTCGTCGTTTCATCTTCAACCCGGCAGAACCATTATCATTACGCAAATATAGATCGGCAGCGGGGTCGATATCACTTTTCATAACAGCTGAATCAGCATGTAAATACATAATGGGGTGTATTGAGGAATTCTGATAGATACAGAGGCCACACAGATTCACGAGGTGATGGTTAATATATTTAACATTGTGAAGGACTTTGTAATTGATGAATCAGGATTTCAATACATAATGGGGGTGTATTGAGGGATAGTGATAGATACAGAGGCCACACAGATTCATGAGGTGATGGTTAATATATTTAACACTGTGAACGACTTTGTAATTTATTAATCAGGATTTCAATACAATATGGTTGTAGAGAAGTATTGGTGACGATAGGAACGTAGACAGTCTACGCTCTTACATGTGTTTAACACAACGACTTTACCAATGATGAATTAGGATTTCAATACATGTATGAATATATATGAATTCTCGGAGACATATAGGCCTATTACATACACAATCCGGATAGACATTAGCAACCCAGCACTTACATTATCACATGATAATGGTCCACATGCTATATATTGACGTGCTGTTCAATATACAGTAGAACCTCTCTAAACCGAACACATAGAACAATACGTTTGTTTAATTTTAATGGGTTCACGGTAATTTATATTGCCAGCTAATGACTCTTTATGTTAGCAATTAACAGAAGCAGGTATTGGCATGCTCATATACCTGAATTACAGTGGAGCCTCTCTAAACCGGACACCACTGTACGTACTATGCATTAACTAAGCAGCTTAAACCGGACTTTGACAGTTGTATATCATTTACATTAAATGGGTCAGTGGAGAAGGGAGATAACTACATCGTGTAGTTACCTCAATTTTCCACTGTCCCATTCAATCGATCTATAATTATGAGTTAATTAATTAAATCGCATACGAAAACATTTCATCGGGTGCTCGTATGCACGAGTTACTCGAGCAGTGGTACCACTCTGCAGCTGACATCCCGAAGATCTCACAGGGGGCGGGGGTGTCAGATGTAGTTAGGTTCCAATGTGCTAGCTTCATGTATATACATACGTGTCTGTCGTTTCCTCCTTAGTCTCCGGCCCCCTGTTCAGAAAAATATACATTACCCCTTTGTCTGATCAGGACCTAAGCCTTTCGTCATTTCGTCACTGTTACCTGCCGCCAACAAGCCGATAACATTCTAATCAAAAACGACACTGCAAAAGGACCGGTATTCCAGTTATTGCAAACATCGGTTTCTCAGTCGCCCACTGGGACATATATCATCCCCGCCTGGTGCTACTATGCAATCCAACACACTAATCATTTGAGTATGTAATACATAGAGAATAGTAGGTTAGTGCCGTGAATGGGAAAACATATCTGGCAAGGCGCAGGGAACGGGATGGGCGAGGCTCTGCCGAGCACATCCCGTTTCCGTGCCGCGCCAGATATGTGTTCCCATTCACGGCACTAACCTACTATTCGATTTATCCCGTCAACACCTTCAAATGGCTGTAAAATGCAAAAATTGTATTGACTGGATATCAAAAATGTTTCACGGCACCGTGTTTCACGGCACATACGCACTGTGTTGACGGGATAAATATAATACATTCACGAATATGCCTGAATAAGCATAGCAACGAGGATATATAGATTGCATCTGAAACATATCCAAGAAAAGATCCAAGAACTGCACACATTATACAAACATAGAGAATCCGGAAGTTTGAACTGAAAACACACACACCAACCAATACATCCAAGAGGTTCTGCTTCCTCTATGTGTGTGTTCTAACCAAACACAAATCCCATTCAGAAGGCAAGGCCATTTAATAAATAAATGCCTGCTAGTCTTCGGCAAGACGCACATAAACATTCGCATCGCCTTTAAAACCGCGACGCATGGCCATAAACCTGCAATATTATTGCGAACATAATCTTAAAACTGGTTATAAATGCGCCAGTGCACTCACAATCACGTGTGATCAGCCAACCAGCGTAGTCCCAGATCAAACTACACATGTCAGATTAGGGTATACACTGATTATGACGTGCTCATGATGTACAACATGTACGTATGTTTCTTTTTTTCACAATCTAGGACGGAAATGCACATTGCCGTATGCCTTTCACATTTCTGTGGTGTAACACTGCTATAACGGATGATGGTATGGTGTCCTTTACTGGACATCGCTCGAAATTTTGGGATGTAGGTTTCGCATGGCGAAAATGTGAAATTCTTAAGGTGATGTTGACTATCATAGTATGGGATCACGTGGTTTCGTCACCAACTGGTGTAATATGTGACGTAATATGTGACGTAATCGTAGATTACTCTCTATTGTCTATTTCTGTTGAACATGTTAATAAAACACTAAGAGTTGTATTAACATGTTCAACAGAAATAGACAACAGAGAAACAATGATGATACATGTATATGCCTGACCAAATGCAGTAATGTACGTGTTATATGGTCACACTAAATGTCCTTTTAAAAATCTTAGTACTTTCATGAAGAATCATTCTCCAATTGGTCGTATGACTTACGTACTCGATACTTCTGCCGTCACTGACTGGACTCGATTTCATGTCGCATTATATGTCCAAGCATATGGACACGTACAGGCATCAGTATAAAAAACAAACATTGCTGGATTAACTGTGCCATGTTTCTGAAAGGTATGTAGTGCCGTTTCAATGTTATTGAAGGAAACTATTTAACTCTGTGCATGCTGGGAAACTTGTGGGCTATAAATAGTTCAAAACTAGCGAACAAGAATTCATATTTTCTTGTATTTCTCCCCGTAAATATCATGAATGTGTCTTGGAATTTCATTAGAATTGAGTCCTGCGGACTCAATTCTAATGAAATTCCAAGACATATTTACAGAGAGAAATAAAACACATAGTCCTAATTTGTTTGGCGGATATTTTCGCCGCTAGCATGCAAAGAGTTAAAGTTCAAAGATGGTTAAGTGGGCTAAAAACAAAATATCTAATTTTAATTGCAAATAGTTAACTAAGTCCCATTCCCTGATGACGTACCTCTTCGCATTGCCGCATATCAGCAGCATCTAATAGTTTTTACTTGACCCAGCTTACAATAAACGAGTGAATGGGTACTGATATTCGGACGAGTTCGCTATATGAATAGGAAATCACGACACTATGGAATGTCTCTAGCACACCACCATATGACAGAGTATCATCTCCGGTCAACATGGTCGATATTTGACTAATTTAGAAGGTTGTTGCTCTGGGTAGTACTTGCCGTGGTTTGACATTCACGCAAGGATGTGCTGGTGCAATAAAACACCGCGGGCAAAGGGGAAATCAAAGATTAGAGACAGAGGGTGATACTAAACTTGTAATAAAAGTGTTATTTGATAACGTTAAATTGCAGTGCAATGCGGGTAGGGGTTAATGAAATGGGTGAAGGGAATTTGCTACGTAAAATGGGTTTTCCCCGTGTAATAATACACTGAACGTAGTACACAGTGATACAGTGAAACCTCTCTAAAGCGGACACACTGGGAGGTGCCCAGGGCGTCCGGTTTAGAGAGGTCCCTCTATAAATCAGGCATATGACGATTCTGAAATGTATTGGCGTGCTTTGCAATAATGAACATACATTAACACCTGAGATATATGATCAAGTAACCCATCAAAGATAAGATCACAGAGGTTGCATTGGTGTCCGGTTTAGAGAGGTTCCACTGTAACATCATACTACACTATTGTGATACACATGAACAGAACACCTCTCATGTGAACCGTACAGCGACGACGTCCACGTTCCATTCCATGGTTACTACACTCCTACGAATGAAGGGACACATAGCCCCCCTTTTCAACTGACGCCTTCAAATGAGGATTGACTGTACAAATATATAATTTGGAGTCGGTTCTGAAATAATTTAGTTTTCGCAACGCCGTTGTTAACCTACATGAACTTCTGAAATAGTTACGGTTGATGAAATATAACATTGACAAGAGATAATACTGCATGGCTCGTGGATAGTTTTCCACTCTCTACATAGTTGACAGAAAATGATATATTCTTTCAATATCGGCAAACAAATGCTCTACAGAAAATAAAGTAATTCCAGAGCAATGATCAAATTAGAAGTTGTATACCTGCACATTGCGATGGTGAAGTACAAGCGGATAAACAGACACCCAGCATCTTAAAAGACAATTAATACACACAAACTTATATGAAATGTCGAGATAATACTGCTAGAAAATATGTACTTACAACAACCGCTTGTCCATTCACCCGTAGTTCAGTTCACGGAACATAAAGAAGACTCTTTTTTTTCCAGAACACCCATTGTACAAAACTATGACACGAAGTGATGAAATGCCGTACAGCAGTGGCCCGCTCGCAATGTGCAATGTCTAATTCGGCCCCGAATATATAGATGCTTTTCACCCAGGTTTATGGTACTTTATAATGTCAGTAGGTTGGAGAAGGGACATGTGGCCTTTTGTAAACAGCATACAAATATGTAATCGCACAAGAGCACAGCATAGCGTAACTCACATTATCATCATTGTGAGGTTATGCTCCGTTATGGGGCCTGAGCTGATAATGATTATAATATTGTCATATTACAAACTATGGTTGTGCACGAAGTTGTCACGCCTGGCAAGACTGTACGTAAAGTTACTTAATTCATTAACATGATCTGGCTCCGCACGTATCTTCGTGTCACAATATAGTCCATGTTTACCATGTCACTTCATGTATAATTTACAGGTGTTTGAAACATTCAAAACAAATTTCGGAGCACTTAAAATGCGACACTTATTTACAATATTTTAGCGGGCTTTGTGAAGTCGCTTTCAAGCACCCTTAAGGGCGGCAAAACGCATATTTACGATCCTTCGAAAGAGGGCATATACATAAGGGCATATATTCTACCACTTGATATTTGCATGCGCATGCGGCGGTATGTCATAGCTATAAATTCGTTGCTGCTAGAAAAATGGCCTTTGCATAGAAATAATACCAGTCTAGTGTATTTTGGTATTACGTTTATCAGGGAAGTCTATGAAACGTTTCCGACCAGTAGTCGATTTCACCAACATTGCAAAGTATACTTTTCTAGCAAAGTATACTTTGAGGGAGTAATCATTTATTTTCCCCGAAATTCATTATGTTATATAGAACTAACGACTGCATATATTTGATGATTAAAAGTATGCATACAAAATAATAAATTTATCCTAAAATTGAAAATTTCTCCCTCAAAGTATACTTTGCAATGCAATGTTGGTGAAATAGGCTACTGAGACTGATAAGCTTGATATAAACGACACTGGCACGGTATATGTATGTACATGTATCAGTTAAAGTTTTATGCTTCGGAATTAGCATGTATGACATATCGTTCTTTGAAAGCAACATGGATCAGGGAAATACATTGTCGATCAGGATTGTAAGAATAAATTATTGATGTATATCTAAGTTATCAGTCAATGGAAATTACGTCAATGCGCAGCTAGTACCTAATAACTTATAGTGTAGACCATTATGAGACTACGCAGTGCAGACTGATACGTGACTAAACTCGGTGCAAATTGCATATGGTACGTTTTGCCACGAGGAACCGGATGATACATAAATGCTTAACATTGCCGTCAATATGTGTCATGCCTATGTTTGGAAATATTTTCTATCATGGAGGGTAATCTACGTCACGTGCGCTTGTTATTTATACCAGTTTCGACATACAATTTCAAACATTGTGGAGTTGAATGATTATCGAACACGGCTGTGCGCAAGCCATGTGTTGATAATGTAATGTAATGTGTTAGTTTATTCTTGGGTCTGCTGCGGCTATCTAGTGTTTGTGTGTCCTACTTGAAGATGGATTCCTTTCTATAAATAACAAAGCAAATGGCGTTATGATACTACATGTATTAAACGGAAATAATCAGTGTAATGCATACAGTATGTCTTTGCCGAACACCTTTGGTTACTCCAACATTCTTTGAACAATATACGAACCCCGATTCCCGCTTGTGTATATACTGTCAGAAAATTCGCGTCAGCGGCAATGCAGGGTAGGGGTTCGGGTAAGGTGGGGTTATTGCGTAATTCCCATTTAAAAGTAGCTACATACACAAAAGGCATCTGATAGACACCTCTGATAAATGGACATATTACACGTGTACGATTCATAGCCCCGAATAGGCCTGCGCATCGGTGCATTATGATCAGGGCATCATAAGATCGCCAGACTGGGAAGTGAACCTAGATACCATTTTATCTGTTATATCCCTTAAGATATTATCAGTTATATTTTGGAAAATACGAATCAAGACATTGACAGCTATTATCTTTAGTTCTCACAGTTAGGTAGCAGTGACCAGTGAGCCGCCAATTTCTTACACTTGTTTCTGCGAGTTACAAACAGTAATGTATTCTAGAGAAAACGTGTAGATGGGAATGGGTTTGCACTAGCACAGTACATTTGCCTCTGGATGATGATTGCGCACCGAAGCATGTAACATGTTTTTATTTGAAAAAAAACATATATTTATATTTGTATATTATATTGAGAAAATAAGACATTTATTTACCCGATTCCCATCGACGAATTTGACGTAGTAGAGACAGTAGTTATCACTGTTCTTAACATTGCTCCGACAGTTTTGTATTTACAGAAATATATAAAAGAATAGGCCCAGAATAACACATACATGGCCCATTATATAACGAAGGAATATTAAAATAGAAGTAATGTTGTATATAGAACCCACATTATATAAAAGCCATGATATATATCGAAACCGTGTTATACATAAGCCATGTTATATAGAAGCCATGCTATATGACGAAACTATGCTATATCGAAACCATGGTATATAGAAGCTATATTATATAGAAGCCATGTTATATATAATCCATGATATATATCGCAGTTCTGATATATAGACGCCATGTTACATATCGATAGAAGGTATGTTATAATAGGAAACCTTATTATGTATACGCCATGCTATTTATCGAATACATGGTATATAAAAGTCATGTTATATAACGGAATTATGTCTTATAGAAACCATATTATCTATCGAATCCATGTCATACATAGAAGGTCGCAAATATAACATATGCGTATGACGTACATTACCCACTAATGCTTTACATGGGCTCCATGGTCTGCTTTGGCATCTTGTTCTCTATTTTATGATAGCATTTACAAAGCGACAGTTTAATCAAGTATGTGGTAAATATGCAAACCATGAACTCAGTGCGGAATATATGCACCCACTTGTGTCCCGTACCGTACCGTCATGTGTTTCCTATCATGACTGACTTTATAAAACATGATATTTTGTTTCAAATGTAGTAGCATCATACATAAAGTATATTTGACCCTGTTCTTCTTAGTGTTTTTGATATTATACATAGCACTGAGTTGCCATCTCCTTAATTTTTGTTTGTACATGCTATCAGACATTTTCAACATTTGGAGCGTTTGACACATACATCACATAATATGGCAGACAATCTGAACATATGTGGCGCAACACACCCCAGATATATAGACAGACGTCCAGACTTTGTCTGCCCTACTTGTGTGGGTGTAAACATTGTCTATGTTCATGAAAGTAAATTACTATGGATTTGCCATTTACTTGGCGGCCATTTTTTAGTTTTCTGACAATGGAGTATGTTAACTGCAACATTATTCCAGTTGAAAGAATTAACCTTTGAATATAGGTGAATGCTCTTAGCATTACACAAATATGTAGCAAGTCAACCGAAATCTCATAAATAAATTTTTGGCGGCCATCTTGAAAATATTATAATTATATACCGAATATTAGTGTTGTTTACGTAAATTCTTTAATATATCCATCATAAATGTTTTTGAACAAGTTACACCAATTTTTTGGAAACCTTATACATTCAAGTTTATAAAAACACAGGGTGCCATAAATTAACACGAGGTGCCGGAATCTTATATATATACCTACTTCCGCTCCAATCAGATGTATACTTACGGGAGCAGCATTTTTTACAGGTGCAGCTATACGTTTTACAGGTGCAGTTATACAAATACAGGTGCAGCTGTATTTTTTACAGGTGAAGCTATACATTTACAGATGCAGCTATACATTTACAGATGCAGCTGTACATTTTACAGGTGTAGTTACACAAATACAGGTGCAGCTGTATTCTTCACAGGTGCACCTATACATTACAGCTGCAGCTGTACATTTTACAGGTGCAGCTATACATTTACAGGTGCAGCTATAAAACTACAGGTGCAGCTGTATTATTTACAGGTGCAACTATGCATTTTCAGCTGCAGCTATAAAAATACAGGTGCAGCTGTATTTTTACAGGTGCAGCTGTATATTTACAGGTGCAGCTGTATGTTTTACAGCCGCACCTGTATATTTACAGGTGCACCTGTATATTTGTATAGCTGCACCTGTAAATTCAGTTTTGACCCCGTTCGTACACCATACAACTTTTCATTGTAGTTATACAGACATAGATCATACCCAGTGAAAATGTGTAGCATATCCTCACAACTTTATGGATTAAAGTTTACCAATAATATTTATTTCAAAGATACATAATATACATCAAATTATATGCATCTGTGTTTTTTATCATTTTCCCCACTCCATTACTCCACATGAGGTGCTTGAAAATTTACCAAACAAGAAATTACGAAAACACATTGAGTGAATACAGGCTGCAAGGATTGTGGAATGATTCTTCGGAGGATTTTGAACTTTTTTCTTTCAATGGAACGCTCAACATGAATTCTTTGTTTAGCAATGTCTTTTGTCGCAGCTTCCTCTTGTGGAGTAAATCTCTATCTCGTACCAAGAAATGGTAGCCTAATCATTTTCACTTGACGCTCATTCAGGAGATCATCAATTAAAAATGCTCGGTCCGCCATAATGACATCACCTGGCTCAAGGAAATCTAAAAAATCAGACTATTTTACAATTTACTTCTCACTAATGCTTCTTTCAAATGCATCACTTACATAAACAATAGCACCATTTGGAGCAATAGCTACAAGAAATGTATAAGATGTATATCCCTTGTAGATGGAGTACTGATTTCCTTGAGCCTCGAAGTTACCAGGCGATTGGACATGAACTTCAGTGCAATCTATTATATACCTTATATTTCCTTCTTGAAGCAAACATGGCTTTGCGAAGTGCATATAATTGTTTGTACAGTAACTGGATCCATGTGATGATGATGGTGGAAACCAGACGTGTATTGGTTTTGAACCGATAAGCTAAATCCTGGTGCAATAAGCCGAGACGTAGACGTATTAAGGTCATGAATAATTGGTTCATTGGTGACATAGTTCTTTTGCGCCCTCGTCTTTTACTTGGAGTCTTATTGGCATCAGACACATTAGAATTCCAATAGTTCATCTGTTCTGTACATTTTCCTAAAAAATCCCAGGCACATGAATTGAATGTAAGTTAATCCAATATAACATTTAAAGGCTTTATCATCATCCTTGGCATTGTCAACATTGAATGTGTCATGAAATGCAGTAGATGTGTCCGAGGTTTGTTTTTTACCCACAGGCTTGCGTAATGCAAATGGTGTAACACTTTCATTTAATTTGGCACTGTTTTCCAATATTTGATTTTGTATACTTAATTTAATTACTTCAGTTGTTGGTGGATTGTCTGTTTGACATTCATGATCACGTACAGAAGGTTTGCAGGTGGTTCCAACACTTATAAAGAGCTGTCGCTGGTCTGGAATGGTCTTGGTATGTGAAATTTATGGAACTTCTGGTGCGCTGGAGCCCACGACACCCACACCACTTTCATTGCAGTAGACTCTGCGCTACATCCGATCTTTCCAGTTTGATTTGCTTTGGTGATCGATATTCATGACGCTGAGCTGGTCGTCTTCTTTTAGTTGTGACCTGCAAATAGAAAATGTTCAAAAAATACCATTAATTTCATTATGAACCATTTCAATAGATCCAGAAGAGCCGACTGATCATGCTGAGCTCATTATCAGGTGCATGAGCACGATCTGGACTGTTTTCAGCATATAACCAGATCAGACTGCACACTTATGACTGACTGACCTTAGGGCTAGGGGCATGGCATAATATGAACTGGATCGTATGAACAGTAAAACAGTATGGCCCATTTTACAATGATTTAAGTTGAAAAACTGACAAACGGATACACACACTCCCCACACACAGACGGACATACATACCTTTGTGACATGTGTTAGCCAAACCAGCATGTGCATCAATACAGTCTGATCACTCAGATCAGGGTCAACATTCATGATTATTACTTAACAAAATGCACAGGCTGACTCTTCAGTGGCCAGTTCAGACCAATATTATAATCCGGTTATTTTCACTGTCCGGACACACCTCCGTCATTACAAGTTGTATAGGTCCTACTGTGCATATACATGTATGTCAATAATGAATAGGCCTAATGTACGTGTGTTCCGCATTTGATGGGGTCGGGATATTCAGCTGTCGGGCCTCGTCCTCACACAAAGTGCATCGAACATATGTAGGTGTCTTTGGTAACATTGTCAATGGTAAAACATTTTCGACCACAGTTCTGTACCCAGCGTTGACATTTTTCTCGATTTTGTGCAGGTTTTGGAAACCAATTCCCAAATCCATCCAATACAGTATTTGTCTTCACCGGGTTTCAGGGTTCGTGAATCGCCATAGCAGCAATGTTTTGTTGTCACCATTATGTTGCGAAATATTCCAGCGTAAAACCTGTACTGTATACTTTATTTATCTACAGATTACACTCCGCAATACACAAAGTTGTAGTCCGAATTCTGTGGCAGCACGCGAGTGGGCGGAGTTATCGGAGCTACCGGTTACAATGCCATCTAAAAATAGACGCAAGCTCCGTACAAATTGCCCCGAGACTAGAAGGCAAACCGCCTAACTTTAGTTTACCGAACTCTTGTAGTTATTTTTAAAACGTTTATTTATAGCCAGTTTACCGAACTCTCGTAGTTAAAACTTTATTTATAACCAAATTGTGTTATTTCGCTATATTTAAAGTTTTAAACAGACATAATGGCCAAAAATGAAAAATTATCCGGTTGATGTAGTTTGAAAGTGATACAAGACATTTCGCGTTTGTAGATTACCGAATATTGGAGAAAATGGTGGTTACAAACTTTTTCACAAACTAATGGATAAGCAATATATAGCAGATCTATAAATAATAATAATATGTTTATATCACCTAAGTGTAAACTTATCCAGAATTATCTCCATTGTCCTATTTTACTAATTTTCGCCATTTTGAAATTTTATCTACATAAGGTAAGTTAATGTTATGTGTGAACTATTGCCGAACGAGTATCATTTACCTCATGAATTGGTGCACACTCATTGCCTTCGTGGCTGAAGATATTTTATGATTTGCTATGCATAACATAATTACATACGCTTGCGATATGAGTCGAGTATGGGTCATTTTTTCTACCTAAACTTAAGGTTTTACAATACTGAATTATCTTCATGCTATTCGCTGGATGTATTATATTTAAGTGAATTCAACCGAGTAGTTCGTATGATAGTATTCACAAATGACGTACTCACATCTTACCTTCCCCTGTTGATATTGATATCATTTTCTGGTCGATATACTCGTACATCTCATGTACCTTTTTTCTACTACATGTACTTATGTCCATTTTACAACATAGTTCAATGGTTTTTAATAATACTAATGCTTTCAAAAAACTGTAGACATCACTTCTTTATACATATGCCTGTAAATACTTTGGTACCGATGTGTTGCCACTCGAGACATTCGTCATTTATGACGTCATCAATAAATAGTCACGTCACATGCTGGTTTGAGAGAATCTTCCAAACTAAATGTAGGTATTCCAAAGATTGGAATGGCACACTGTCTTTAAATTAAAATGTGTGTAAACGTTTGCTGTGGCACTCGGGAACTGATTGAACTACGGCATTGGGGTTCAAACAGTTCCCTCGTGCCACGGCAAACGTTTACCCACGACTGGACATTGTCGAACCTTATATTGACAATTTATAATGCATGTTTGCTCTGATATGACGAGCCAATGAAATGTATATTAGTTGCATGAATTGTATATTGGGCGCCATCGGGGATTGTGCCGATGCTACACTTATTGGTTTTGAATTTGGAAGTTCCCAACCTCATTGTGACAAATGAATCGATGACACAATATGTATACGTTATTAACTTGTTTGACTTCCTTGCATAATAATTTGGTAGCCATTTTAGAGCTATGAAGCTTAAAACTGTCATATTTTCATTAATCAGATTGTAAAACAAGAAGTTATAGTAATAACATAAATATAGTATTAAAGCAATCAGCTTTTAATGGAGGGACTATAAACCATTCGTCTACAAAATTGTTGGCGGGGCAATCACAAAATTGAGTTTTCCTTTCATTCCACCCCGCAACAAGCTGTGGGAAATACACCGGAGTCTGATTCTTCGTGCGTCGATTGACGGAGGTGTTCCCTAGGATAAATTGAAACGATGCGACGTATTCCTTAATCACCAAAACGTATTTAGTCTTAGGTGGTCGTTTCTTTGTTTGAAAACAATAGTGTACTACACAATTGATGTCATATACGAATGTCCGTCACAAAACTTAACTTAAATTTCTTGTAACTTCTGCCTCTCTTCATGATAAATATGTATATTAAATGCATGCAATCCGCTGATGGTCCTCCATCATTTAGTGGCAAATGCATGTCCCTCCATCTGCGATAGTCCCAAGGTGAATATAAGGTTCGACAATGTCCAGTCGTGGGTAAACGTTTGCCGTGGCACGCGGGAACTGTTTGAACACCACGGCCGTAGGCCGCGGGTTCAAACAGTTCCCGAGTGCCACGGCAAACGTTTACCCATGGCCATGGTCGAATGTTATTGTTACATTTCCGGCGGAAATATCATGCAATTTAAGAATATATTATATGTAGTACTTTCGGTACTTTGATAATCTGCTCCATTCAAACAGCTGATTTACACATGCATATTCCGGGGCAGCAGTACATGTCGCGTGATACAGCCGCGCCAATTTAAAAGTTCAGTGCGACCGTCGTTAACTGGTCTGATGACGTAATGGCGCGTTCTAGTAACGTCACGATACACATATTGCGACAATTCCATTACCCTGAGACCTCCGCCAATCCCAAAATCAACGTCACAGAGGTTTCGTTCTCAAAACTTAAATGTACATACCCACTCAGTAGGCATGTTCTTGAATGGAATTAAATATTGTAAAATATAGAAGTGCCCGCTATACAGATATAATCAGTTGGTAACATTTATTTCACTGATAGTGACTCGCGGTGGTATCATATGCAAATGAGGCATGATATGTTTCGTTCACCTGAGCCAAAGGCTCAAGTGATCTATTGTTACCACTTTTCGTCCTGCGTCGTCCGTCGTCCGTCCACAATTTCAAAGTCTTCTTCTCCGGAACCGCTGGGCAGATGTTAGTCAAACTTCACACACATGGTACATAAGCAGGGAGATTCAAAATTTGTTAAAATGGACGTCGCCGCCAATCCAAGATGGCCGCCGTCTAAAAACAACATAAAGCCTTAAACAATATTCTTCTCGCGAATCGCCGTACGGATTTCAATGAAATTGGCAGAAATGATCGATGTACAATGCTCTTTCAAAGATGTTGAAATGGTGTCCCCAGGGTCCAAAATGAGCGTGTCCTGTGGGGTCAAATAGGGGTAAAATTTAATATACCAAATCGTAGGTATTGACGAGACAATTGATGCGATGCATTGCCTGTCAAAATCGGATGGTAACGTCATCGAAGATGGCCTCCTAATTGTCATAAGGCCATCCTTTTATTACATATTTCAAACGTCTTCTTCTCGCGAACCGCTTGTCAAACTTTACAGGGATGATGTATTGGTGAAGCCTTTTCATAATTGTTAAAATGGAGGTCGTCGCGAATCCAAGATGGCAGCCATTGAAAAGTAGGTCAAATTCTTAAAAAAAATCTTCTTCTCACAAACTGTCGGACCGATTTCGACGAGACATGGCAAGAATGATCGACAGTCAATGCTCGTTCAAAGGTGTTACACTGGTGACCCCGTTGTCCAAAATGGACGGGGCTAGGTGGGGAAGGAGTCAAATGGAGGTCATATTTCAAATCGAAGGTATTGATGAGACGATATGTGGGTGAAAGGTCAAGAGATTTGTTAAAATGGAGGTCATCGCTTATCCAATATGGCCACCGTCTGAAAATAGCACAAATTAGTTAAAAAAATATTCTCACAAACCGTTGAACCGATTTTGACGAAACTTGGTAGAAATCATTGATGTATAATGCTCTTTCAGATTTGTTGAAATGGTGACCACGGGGGAAAAAATAGGCTTTGTCAAATAGAGATCAAATTTAATTATTGCTCAAATATATCAAATTGAACTTAACGATCCGATCCATTTTATGTGGAAGTCGGATGATTACGTCATCCAAGATAGCCACCGAAAGAGACAACCTGAACAATTATTCGAATGACTTTTTATGAACTTTCTGACGAATTTTGGTGGAAACTTAGTTTATATAATAGACAGTCTATGCCAGTTTTGATTTACTTTATAATGGTGATAATAATTTCAGATGAGCGACACATGCCTGTTTTTGGCCTCTTGTTTAATTATTTATACTAATTAAATGCTTCACCTGTACAAATAATATGTTCGACAGATTATAAAGTATGCTCATTGCCCAACACAAACTTAATACAGAGAATAAAGAGTAATGTCCGTTAACATTTTAAAGAAACACAGTTATCGCTCCTGATATCAGTGTGGGAATTTACGTCTGATATAAATATATAATAATGCCAATCAATACGTGGGGTAATGGTGAATGAATATTTATCTTGCCAGAAAATGTCATATCTACAAAACATATATATCTCCCTACATTATAACCTGACATGTGGGATCCCGGCTTTAATACAACTTAGCTATCACGTTATCACGCTAAATAGATGACATAAATATACCACCATACAACAACACGCACTCTTAGTGTCTATACTTTATATAGTTCGGTGGAATGTTGCGCAGTCAGCCATTGATCGGAAAACGTCAATCATCTACGTTCATTGTTAGTAGTGGCCCGCCTCTAATTAGGGTTGTATGGATTATGTCCCTTTAATCGTAGTTGGCAATTCGGCTCTAGTTTCGTCCATGTCATTGTGGGTTTTTATTGAGTATGCTCCGAGTGTACACGGAATCAGTGGACCGTGTGTGGGTGGGTAGGAAACATGGACATAAACCATCGAACATTTACATGATAGTTTCTCAAGCACGTTTGCCATTGGCATATTTTATACCGTTCCACATCGAGAGAATGCAAATCTGTCTATACGAATACATATGTATGGTGGGCATTTTTCATCACGGTCACCTGCCGTTTCAATTCGGATGAACAGTCAACATGCACATTGCAAATTGTATCGATTTACAGTTTCCTGTATACTTCAGCAACTATTGGATACAGTTTATTGTGAAAGAATACTGGGGGCCGTTTCACTAAACTTTCTACGACTAAAATGTTCGTAAATGCAAAATTATGATAGTCTGTAAATTTCACATTAACAATATTTTCTTGTAAACAATTGATGGATTTACATTTATTGAGCATAGGCTGCATATGCAGCCTATGCTCAATAAATGTAAATCCATCAATTGAAATTTACAGACTATTCTAAATCTGCACTTACGAACATTTTAGTCGTAAGAAGTTTAGTGAAACGGGCCCCAGATTACTGGAAATACAGATTACACTAAAGACGCCGCTTGTCACATCTCTAGCCTTTCGGAGTTACAATGGAACCTCTATAAACCTGACACCCTGGGAGGTCCCCAGGGTGTCCGGTTTAGAGATATTCCACTGAAGTCCGATGTAAGAACACGGAAATACATGCCTGTGTGCATT